>JACXIX010000023.1:4461852-4554551 GCA_014737535.1 Bombus cullumanus | reverse complement strand
TTCATCCCTCGACCGCGGCTACGTCTGGCGACCAGCTGTCGCCTCGAGCCCAAGCTCACTGTCACAAGTTTCGAACAATTACTCGGGCGATTACAATTGTTTAATTACGGCTTATGATAAGATCTAAATTATAATGTTTCAGGATATTCCCAAGATTCCGAAGGCTCCGGTGTCCTTCCATCTCCGACATATACATATACATATCTCTAGACTTGATATCGATACCTCTTTTAACCCTTTCGATTCGGGTGCCGCTTATAGGCGGCGCCGGCTAGATGGCCTATGGGTACGGGTGCCGCTTATAGGCGGCGACCACGCGACTGTAACGTCAATCCACATTAGAATTACTTCAGGGACCCACTGTTGCGTCAGGCGACACTCTACATAGACCAGGCCACATACCGCGGGCAGGATGGCGACAAGATGTCCGCACATCCTTACTGCATACCCTCAATAGTCTTAAGGAGCCATCATAAATCTCAGGCATTTTCTAACTAAAGTTCTTCAGACCATACAAACCTCCCTTTACTGACCCTTTCTAAAGCTTATTGTTTACTACGGGAAGACACGGGAAAGTTAGTTTTTCTCACGTACGATACTTCACAATAGCAACCATCTATCGAGGGCGGCTAAGACCCTTCCTAGTCCACCAAGCTTCTTTTATCCAATTAGAAGCAATGTCTACTGCCCTCATTTTCCTAACCAAAATCGTCATCAACAAATCCGATGGTCCCGTGTGCTTAGACACACCCACCCCTAGCTTTCTTCAGACACAGTATCGTCAGAAAAATTTACGCATTCTGTATCTTTAAAATAGTCAACATATTTTTACCGGTCCTCTTCCCTTAGATCAGTCGCGTACTTGATTCATACATACCGATCAGTGTAACTAAGTTCTGTGTAAAGTTGTTGGAGTGAAGTGTAATTGTGATTATTGAATCTATAATAAAGCTTAATAAATAAAATAGAGATAGTAGTTGTGTTACGATTCAACCCTCTCATCTTTATAATTTAAGTGATAATTTTACGTGACACGACGATCGGCACCCCATATATCAGGTATACACCAGTGCGATCTGTAGTCAGTAATGTATATGTAATATTTTTTTTTTATTTAATCCTTTACATTCACAATTTGTCCAATTTGGACATTTGGTAGAATTTTTTAGCTGCATATGTAATATATTGCCTGTAATTTTGTAAGCCTTTTCATATCAAAGATGTAAATTATACTTATCATATTGGAGCGAAGATTGTTTTATTATTGTTTTATTCAGCACAGTTGTTATTTAAGACTTAGGAAAACATTTATACAGCAATCACGCCACTGTGCGCATTTTGGAAAAAATAATTTACGCCCGCCTAAAAACAATAATAGAGGGAAAGAAATTAATACCAGATAACCAATTTGGATTCAGAAACAAACACTCTACAATAGAACAAATGCACAGACTCGTCAACGAAACCTTACAGGCGCTGGAAACAAAACAATACTGCACGGCACTCTTTATGGACATCGAAAAAGCATTCGACAAAATTGATCATGAAAAACTACTACAAACTATCAAAATAAAATTTCCGGATCAAATCTACAAATTGCTCAGATCCTACTTAAGCAGCAGAACATTCACAATAAAAATCAAGGACACCTACTCTGAAGTCAAAGACATTAAGGCAGGAGTCCCGCAAGGAAGCATCTTAGGACCCATATTAAACACAGTATACACGGCAGATAACCGACAGCTGATAACAGTAAAATATTAACGTTCGTAGACGACACACCTGTACTAGTCAGGCACACTAACCCGGAAACAGCAGTCACGCTATTACAAGAACACATCACAAAAATAGAAAAGTGGCTTCAAGATAAACAAATTAAAGCAAATCCCAACAAATGCAACCACATTACATTTACACTGCGAAAACAGAAGCCACCAAGCATCTTACNTGAACGGTACGCACATATTACAAACCAGGCAAGTTAAATACCTAGGGCTCCACTTAGAAACACAACTCACATGGAAACAGCACATTAAATCAGTAATAGACAAAATTCAGAATACAAGGAGACAAATGTACTGGCTAACAAGCCGAAAATCCAAACTAAGTCTAGAAAACAAAGTAAAAATATACAAAACAATCATAAACCAATATGGACATACGGAATACCACTATGGGGGACAGCAGCAATGAGCCATATAAAGAAAATTGAAACAATGCAAGCTAAAATCCTAAGAACAATAGCAAATACCCCATGGTACGTTAGAAACGAGGAAATTCGAAAGGACCTGGGAATACCAACGATAAAAGAGGAAATAAGCAGGTACGCGGAGAGGTACAAAGCAAGAACAACAACACACCCGAACCGACTGGCTGTGGAAACGATCAAAGCAAGCATAGATAGAAGATTGAAAAGGAAACACCCAACGGATCTTACTAAGGACGTAGCCTAGTAAACGCGATGATGGAGCCCCACTGGGGGTAACCATCCACATGCTATATTTAATTTATAAGTTATATCATTTTACAAAATGTCCTACTGGACAAATTGTAAAATTTAAATAAATAAATTATAAAAAAAAAGACTGTGCGCATTTGTGGCGCGCGTCTCCGTACAGGGAGAGCACTTAGGCGGACTGGACTGCCGAAGCGAGAGGGTTCAAAGTTAAATCCTGATCTTTCCTCACCCGAGTGCACATTAAATTAACTTACTCCTCTCTATCGTTGGTTGATTGAAAGTTTATGTTGAATCATCGTCGGGGAACTGAAATATTTATAGATATGTTCGAATAAGTTCAATAGTTCCGATGAAATTTAATATTCGTGTTAAAATACAGATTCAGCGATAATCGTTCACGACCACATTGTTTGCCGCAGAACACGTGTCGCGCGATTGCTCAAACAAGAAGCTGAGCACACTTCGCCCTATTTAGGTCAGTCCTTATGTATCGAGCCCTTAAAATGTGCCACGAGTCTGCTTTATCGCATATTTAGCACACTTGAAAGAGTCATGAGTATCGATCTTTTTCAGAAAATTGGTGCCAAGAGTATCACGAGAATTAGATATGTCGCTTGGTTAAGACCAAAAGGTATCTTTCCTACTTTGTTCTCTATGTATCTCATTCGATGAATAAAAATGAGACGCGTCATAGGTAAAAATATATTCTTTCATCTTTGAAAGAAAGGACGCAATAAAAGGACGAGTCTAAAATTGGACACTACTTAAACGGACGTTTAATTTAATTCTGTTCCTCAGAGTCGGCTAGACCGGCGGTCTTTTTACAAGAGCCTTTTCTGTGCACTGATACGTCGCATCCTGAATTTCTAGTCGCGACGACGGTATTGGATTTGATTGAGGTCTCAGCCTTTGATGTTCGCGAATCCTTTTCTTGATTACGAGTCGCGCGTGTGCCTGCGCCCACCCCGTGTATTCTTCTCGATCGAACAATGTCCTAACGCAATAACGTCGCGATGAGAAATTGCTCGTGGCTGCATTCTCTGCATTGTAATTTATCAAGAGGTAAGTATTAATCCCTCGCACATAAAATCGAAGAATTGTCCAAGAAATAAAGCGGAACACATGATTAAAACTATAATGACAGAAAATTGTGGAGAAATCAAGGGATACAAAAGGTATCCTGGCAAGAATTCTAGGAAAACCATGTTCAAATTATGTAACGGGATCCTATTCACGATTTCTAACACGGAATTCTAGAGCGTTGGACGTTTTATTCTCGGTATGGTCGATGTTTGATGAAACGAGAGTGCGGCCAGCTCGATTCACGGAAATTTCCATCGCTCGGAAACACCTGCGGCGAATTTGGGAGACCATCGAACAGAACTAATGTTGCTGGGCAATTTGTAACGAGACCAGCTACGCGTGCACACCAATTCAGAATGTGAGACAGCGGATCCCAGCGTCAAAGCGCAGATAAATTACTTTGTTTTGGCGGTGAAGAACCACAGCCTGGGGCTCGCAGACATCAATATCAACGACTAATGAGTTATCCCTCGCAGCTTCCTATCGACGTGGAGAACCAGCCAGCTTCGAACCTGTCACTGAGTTCAAAATTACCGGAATCTGTTAAGCTACTTCGAAAAGGATCAGGGTAAATATTAGACATCGCTATATTAATCTATTAAGACCGACTCGGCGAAATTAATTTGCTCAAAGCCAACGGTACTGAGAGAACGTAAATATTCCGAATTTCATATTATCTTGACAAACTACAAAAAATACATTAGAATAGAAAAAGAAAACGTTTCCATATAATAGTTTAAATATCTCAATTTTGTTAAACTGCTTCAAACTATATGGTCTATATAGAAAAGATATTAACTTTCATAACCACGTTGTTAAAAACTGGAATTGAATAATGTAAATTGTATGAGAAGAAATTGCGAGTAAAATGTTATATTAATACAACGTTAGTCTCCAGTGGGTTAACTAAATTAAAATATATAATAAATTAAATTTTTATTTCAAATTTCTTTAATTTAATAATAGAAATGTAAAATTTGTGAATAAGAATTTTAAAATACCGATAAAAAGAAGCGGAAAGTTTTCAATCACTCTGATCTAAAGGTATCGAGAGTTAACTTACACAAAGCAATTCCTCCGTGTACTTTTTGTCCAATTAATCACTCTTTTAATCGAATAGATGTGAAATTTCATTGTTCAAAGATAACAGAAGACGCGAGTGGTTAATCTGTGTGGAGTGTACATAGCAGCGTCGTTTTGTTTGCTCATACGAAGATTCTTGAACGCTGGAAATCGCCAAAAGTTCGAATTGCATCGCGGAAAATTGCGGTGAAACTCATTTCACGTTATTCAGACGGCGATGCTTGAGAGCACGGGTCGCGTCTTGAAGCGGTTTCAAGATCGAGTGCACTGAAACTTGCCGGCTCGACGAATCTAATCTCTTTCTGATCGATGTGAACATCTGCTAGCTATTTTGTAACTTGTACCAATTACATTTTCCTGCTTTGTTGAAGACTCGATAAGGATAGGAAAAATAAATAAAATGAAAGAAAAATTGAGGAAGATTTTATTTGAAGGCCACAGATGAAAAATATGATACTTCTTTATGCTGTCGACCCATTCCACGATTGTACAAATGTTACTCATTCCTTCAACAATTTTATATTAAGAAAAAACTTCATTTTAACCACTAAGTAATAAAAAGAATGAAACAAATTGTTACGACCGTTCGCGGAGAGACGCGATCGCGAGGAAATTCGTCAGCAAGAGGCGTAAATTCTCGCTAGAATTTTGTTAATCGACGCCGCAAATCAGTCGTTTCCCTGTTTCGATTAGGATAACAGTGGTAGTTCAAATGATTGTAACACTGAATTAACAGGGTCAATATAAGCTTCTATTTTTAACAATATTTAAAATTATACTTAACACGTTACAAATGATTTAACGATGACACAACTAGTTTATTATTATAATTCGACTCGACTTTATAGTATTTCTCGACGTATTAGTTTGACTAAGCGACCTTGATTTTATTTCTCTGAACCTCTCGATGCATTCGGTTTGACTCCTCGTATGACACTGATTGCCCTTCGATTTTGTACTTTGTCTTCTCTTGGAGACGACCCCCACCACGCTCGGATCTCGCGACCGTTCGCGCCCAAGATCACGTATGCTACAACATCTATGCGGTTATTCCTACATTGTTGGCAGACCCATAGAACACCGGACGACAAACGCAAATTAAACAACGCAACTAGAAAGCTAACCAAAATCATCAAAAACTGCAAAAATGACTGTTTTCATAAATACCTCGCCAATTTGTCCCCCACAGCCGACACCAACTACTCACTATGGAAGGCTTCCAGGAAACTCACACGCCCCCCGCAAATAATCCTTCCACTCCGCCGTCCGCAAGGTGGATGGGCGCGTAGCCCTATAGAAAAAGCCAACCTGTTTGCTAAATACTTGTCTAAAGTATTTAAACCCCATTCCTCCAAAGCAGCTGCGGACATTACTGAATACCTGCACTCCCCCTTTCAAATGTCTCCTCCTATTGCACCCTTCACTTCCTCAGAGATAATAGAATCAATCAATCGCCTAAATCCTAAGAAAGCAGCAGGGCACGACCTAATATGCAATAAAGCAATCAAGGAACTTCCCACAAAAGGGATTGCACTTATCACATCGATTTTCAACGCTATTCTTCGCCTTGAATACTTTCCCAAGGCCTGGAAAATCTCACTGATTACCCTCATCCCCAAACCCGGGAAACCGATATATGAAACTAGCTCCTATCGCCCAATCAGTCTCCTGCCTACCCTGTCTAAACTGTTCGAGAAAACACTAATGAATCGACTCCTTCCACTCTTAGAGGATTTGAAAACACTTCCAAATCATCAATTCGGCTTTCGGAAACAACATTCAACGGTAGAGCAAATCCATCGCATAACCCACATGATCAGCCAAATCCTTGAAAGGAAAAAATATTGCTCAGCGGTATTCCTAGACATTCAACAGGCATTCGACAAAGTATGGCAGGAAGGACTACTATACAAACTCAAAAAAATACTACCACACCCCTACTACTCCATCCTAAAGTCCTACCTACCCAACAGGCAATTCATGGTTAAATGCTTAGACGCCACTTCCGCAATATTCCCAATAGAATCTGGCATACCCCAAGGTAGTGTCCTCGGACCCCTGCTGTTCTCCATCTACGCTGCCGACTTACCTATTTCAACCGAGATAACAATAGCAACATTTACTGACGACACAGCGCTATTAGCTGCCCACGCGGACCCGGTAATGGCTTCATCCACTCTCCAGCGATGTCTCGACTCTATGGAAAAGTGGTTTCATAAATGGGGCTTCAAAATTAATGAAAAATAATCCTCACATGTAACCTTCACGCTCCGTAAGCAAACCTGCCCCCAGGTCACCATCAACAATACAACAATTCCTAGCAAGGACTCAGTCAGATACCTGTGCATGACCGTGGACAGGAGACTAACATGGAAGAACCATATCTCAGACAAAACGAAGCAACTAAAGGAAAAATTAAAAAAATTCTATTGGCTCACAGGCCGACGCTCCAAACTAAGTCTACAGAATAAAATTACCCTCTACAAGACCGTAATAAAACCTGTCTGGACCTATGGAATCCAACTATGGGGAACAGCAAGCAACTCCAACATTGAAATACTTCAACGCTTCCAATCGAAAGTGCTAAGATCCTTAATAGATGCACCGTGGTATGTTACCAACGAAACAATTCATCACGACCTCAAGATACCCACAGTCAAAGAGGAAATAGCAAAATATAGCGACAGATATAGCAAAAGAGTCAACAAACACCGAAATCCCCTAATCACTGGACTACTTGATACATCGGACCAGATCCGCAGGCTGAAGAGACACTACCCGCTAGACCTAAACGCTAGATTCAATTAATTATATAAATGAATTAATGTTACCTAATTATATTACCTACTATAAATTATACATATCTATATTAAGTATTAACTTATTATAAATATTTAGCCATGTTACTGCGTCACGCCAGAAAAAATTACTGAAAATTCTCAATGCGAGAATTGATTGTAAATTTTAATAAACAAAATAAAAAAAAAAATTCCTACATTGTGTATATTTCGTTGGTCATGTAAGACGATCTGTTTGCGACACTGTAGTACCAAGGGAGACGGTTAGGAACTCGGCTTATAGTGAGCCTCGGGCGTAACACATATGAACAAAAATGATCGTATCATATCTTTCTTATGTGGTCTTCACTAATCTTTATTTGGACATAAACTGAATTATCGATTACTGCTCGTAATCATAAATAAAACAAAATGCAAGATATAAGATCACGATCGGATTTTTAACCTTATTAATTGGTTTTTTCATTGCTAACCGGATTTCACAGAACACTTGGTCGCTCGATACCCTACAGCTGTGACCAAACATTATTACAATACTGGATTCTTGATGACGACATTTTTCTTCGTGAACTCACTAACGACGTTAAACCGATTTTTTGACCCACCACCGCCACCAGAAGACGTGATGTAGTACATGTCTCGTTAATAACACTCGATGACTCGATCATAACTCCTCTTAGATCATAATCTCTCACTCCGCTCCTGCACACTACTCTTCTTCTGGCTAATAGAAAATTTACAAAAACTCTTTGAAACTATATTTTTCTCCAGGTTTAAAGCGATTCGTTTCCCTGTTGAATACCCGACAACCCTCGAATTCAACGAATTGTTCTTGTGAAAGTAAGATTTTTTAAACGTTAGAAACTTGCTGCTGTTCGTAATTTCTAACACTGATAGTTTGGTCAATAGAACAGGAATTGTTAATATTTCGATAAAATTAATTCTACTTCTTGTAATTATATCACAAGTTTATTTATTGATAAGATTCCAGTACATAAATAGGAAACTCTTAAGAAGCAGGCACATTTATTGAATGGTAAAACGAGCGAACACATAGCGAGTGCAGAAACATAGAAACACATCGAATGTATATTAGAAGCAAATACTATTTTCCTTAATTATTCATGACAGCCCTTGGATGTGGAAAGAATTCATTCCAATAAATAGGATGTATAGCATTTTCGTGAGGAATTTCTTCTTCTAGTACCTCGAGAGATTTAAACGTTTCAGTGAGCCATAATATGATAAAATAAATCAATTCTACGAAACTAATGATGCTGATGCCAACGTAAAGTCCATAGAGTCCCCCAACTTCGCCTATAAAATAAATACTTTTTAACAATTGCAGGTTTGCAAGTTATAAAATATTAAAGTATTGCATTCGACTTAATTTCGAAATTTTCTAAACTCAAATATTTCAATCTTATAAATTCGCTGCATGTATGTACATATATAGATATATTAAAAATAGATAAAAATACAAATATTTCCAAATTTTGTGGAAATATATTTAAACACATATCCAGATTTAAACAGACACAAGAAGAACTCCAGACACTGAAGCTAACGCATGCGATATGTATGTATATTCGACCTCAGATATGTATATTCGACAGCTTAATGAAAACAAATGGCCCGAGTGCTATGTAGCCATCTAGACACTCTGTCTGTTACTATTCATTAGGATTAGGTTGTCGAAACGCTAATAGGCTATTAAATCAAATTCGAGACGATTTATTTATTATGCATTTGTTTTATTACGCTCACTAATTATAATATATATTATTATAATATATATTAAATATATGTATGAAATATTTTAACATTTATTAAAGATTATTGACTGACGTAGTGATTCTCTTCGTCCGTTACGTGTTATTGACATTTCTAAATAGCTCGATAAAACTTTGCAATGCGTCGCGAGTGAACGTATTATATTTTTCAGTTTATTTTTTACAATTATATGAGTGTTAATATCAGAAAAATGTGTTCTGAGATGTGTATAAACTATGTTTATTTCGTTTATCGTTGTGGAATGTATACTGGTCAAAGAGGTAAAAAGAACAGCGTTGTCAGACTGAATGACTGGAAATGGACAAACAAGTAAGTAAAAATACTTCATACACTGTTATAGTATAACATCTAAAAACTTTCATCAAAGAAAATCACTTTAAATAAATAATTGAAATTTCATCGCAGTACATTTATTTTCTTGTAATTCTTAGGACAATCGATAAAGTTGAACAAACAAAATTAAATGTTTTATTGCCATTCGTTACTGGATGAGAAGTAAAAAGGTTATTGCTTACAATGGTCGCAAATAATTTCATCTATGATGATTGTTAAAAACAAAAATAATCGACAAAGTTGTAGTAGGAATATCCTATAACCTATATCTTTTAAAATTACGATAATAAATCTTGAAAACTTGAACATGAAATATATTCATTGTATGTTTTAGTTGAGATATGGAGAAGATAAAATGTATAAATACTTACCCAAATACTCGTACCAACGGGTAGTCACGTCTTGTTTCAAAAACTCGGTTCCCGTGTTTGGAAAATACACGTGCAGAACACTGTGATTCGTTACGTTCATGTCTGGACTAGGAAGTATTAAAAAAGAAGTTAGTAACAATATGTGTATTTAACAGAAATACGATAATATTTTAATATTCTCTTACAATAATTCCGTGTCGAAGTATCCAGGCTCTATGTTAGATATAGTACTTTGCACATAATATTTCATATCGTCACATTCAGGGTAGCAATTTTTGCAATACATTGTTGCATTCTCATCATCGAGCGAGCTACTTAATTTGTTGTCTTTATAAGGTACGATGTTAAACGCTATATCTGTTAATTAATTAATCGATAAAAAATATCATATATAAATTTCTTGTTGAATTTGGTTTATTGTAAATATAAAATAGTTTCTCACCGTAATATTGCAATAAACAATGTATATTCTCCATATTGCAAGTTTTGTGGAAATCTGAAAACGATTGATAAAGCGAAAGTTTTGGTCGACATTAGAATATTACAGAAATATTTTATATTTTCTTAAATGCCAGAGGCAAGGTAGAATCAAAGTTCATTACTAATCGAGTTTCCATTATCTAATTCATATGCTAATATTTGTAATAAAAATAAATAAATTTATATAATATCTATCTTTATATTGTATTTCACATTGTGTTATGTTATATTGTTAAAAATTCTAATTTCTAATCTTTGAGGTTCTACCATTGCTCAACTGCAAATGAATACTAATCAAATTTAAAAAATTTTTATTGTTAAGATATAATCTCAAATTAATAAATGATAGAATAGGGCAGTGTTTGGATTCTTAAGGATTCATTTGCCTCTCTTACTTAATTAAAGTACGATACGGTAGCTACAAGGAACGTGTAGTAAAATTACATATTGACTCAGATTTGATATTTAGAACGAACGCGTGAACATGTACATTGCTTTCTTCCAAAAATACAAATCTCCATCATCTGGGCATTACTTCAAATTCGAATTCTACAAATCACTGTAATAACTCTTAATTTTTTTTTTTAAATTTCAACTTAAAACAGACTATATTTTCTTTCTTTCTCATAGAAACAGACGCTTCGTCTTAAAATAATATTACTTTAATTCCCCTGAGAATTTAAAGCAAACGATCCTCTGAAAAGTGAACGAGTTCTACCGGAAAAAAAATCGAACGATAAAGTAGTTTTCACCTTCGTGATATGGATGGAAAAACACTCTACATTTGCAATGGTTCCATACGTGCTCCACCTTGCAGGCGACTATGCAGTCATTATAGGTATAAGCCGTGTCGTCCGAAACGTATTCGTCAGAGAAAATACAGCCTCGTTTCTGCATCGAATATGGGCGAATATTGTCGGTACTGTATAACCCAACCGCCTTCAAACGTACGTACTTCTCTGTTAACGGGCCAAGCAGAATGTCCGAAACGCTGCCGCTGCCCGAGTCAGGGTAATCGTAGGGGTCGAATATCATCACCTGATAAATATGCATATCGGTATTGTACTATTCGGTTGGCAACAAAGTGAAATTTCTATGAAAAATTGGTCGTTTTCGAGAATTCTAACATTAAAGAAGTTTCATGGATGGCTCGCCTGTCTCTAATTGATTGTCATAACAAAACTGCAAACATTTATACAAATTCATATTTTTATTAATTTTTTATTAATTTTTTGTCATTAGGTGATAATGATAATCAATAGAATGTTACAATGTTGGAGATGAAAGAGTTGAATGAGCATTAGTTAGGGTTTCTGAAGATTTATGGCCAAACTGCGGATGTTTGTGTATTTATAAAAAATTAGAAGGTTGAGGAAAGTGTATAATACGCATAAATATATAATAAAAATATAAAAAAATATATAATATTCTAAGTATATTATAAACCTTAATAAACAAAACGGATCTCTAGTTAAGTTCCGGTTATGTTAATAAAAATATGAATTTGTATAAATGTTTGCAGTTTTGTTATGACGATCAATTAGAGGCAGGTGAGCTATCCATGAAACTTCTTTAATATTAGAATTCTCGAAAACGACCAATTCATAATTTTTCATAGAAATTTCATAAATTTATGACGGTGCGTTTTTGGATTTTGTCCAAAACAAAATGTCACGGGCAATTGTGATTTTTCGCAATGTATGTATACAGGAAAAGGATTATTTATTCTTGTACGTTATATGTTTTTTCTTATATTTTTGCATTTTGATTTCTTCAGCGCAAGTTTCATTCTTTGATCGTTGGTAATTCTATTGGTTATTAAGTTATTGCATGTTAAATGTCCTTTACGAATGGCTAAATCGCTTTTAAAAGACTATTTTTAATTAAAACAAGGATCGCTTCAAAGAATCGATTCATTCCTTTCTATGGTTGTAGAAAAATTTATCGGTTTTAGTTTTGTAAAACCTGGTGCTCTCAAATATTGAAAATTGCTTAAAAATGAAACGTAAAATATATTGTACCCGCTTTGAAGGTATCGTTCCAGTGCAGAAAAAATAGAAACAAGTTCTCTTATTGTTATTTTATATAAAAGGGAAATTCGAGAGTTCATAGTAGAAGATTAAAACGAATAACACTTTTGAAATACGCACAAGGATTTTTTGCGTACATTTAAATGCCCGAAATATGGTTCGCTTGCTCTAAAAGAGAAGCAACGCGATCACACGAATAACCATCATACGCTCGTTGAGTTCCTTCGCGCAGAAGTTCCGCGTTCTGTATTTCCATCAGGTGCAATAAATCCGTTTGAATAGATTTCGTTTAAAAGAATTTGCCCCTCTCTAGTTTCTTCTTCAAATATTCCGATCAATCTATCACGTTTCCACATGACAACACAGTAAACCATTTTGCGTTTCATAATTCGTAATTACTCGTGCTTTTCCCCGCGAATAAATCTTAAATCGTTATAAATTTAAATAAACTAAATTATGCTTAAAGTAACATTTAGAGCATGAAACCAGTGTTTAGAAGTGTCATTAAATGGTACACAACGCAGGAAACGTGCATTGGACAGTGCGAATGGTCGCAATGCTGGACCAAGCTTTTTCAAACACGAAACGAAACGTTGCGTTATGTTGCTAATGACTTTCGCCGAGTTTTTGTCAACAGGCATTCGCACCACAATATAATCGTTGACGACCATGTTCGGACAAACAAAAAACAATTAGGAATGCGAAACGGCAAGATTTTCATGTTAAATATTTCAATAATTATTTGAAGTTAATAATATTTATAATTAACACTAGAGTTGATCTCTAATATGTACCTTCCGGTACGTGAAATTATTCTTCTGTCTCATCTACTAAACATTTGCATGTTTTTAATAATTGCAAAAACAGGAAATGTGATAAATATGATAAATATTTAGAAGTAGAAATATAAAAGTAATATAAAATAAAAAGACGATAAATAATTACCTTCCAACCAATAGTGGGTAGTATCGTGTAAAAATAATCATCCAATAAGGGATCCATCGTCACAGTTAAACCGTTCTGTATACCTATGTCTCCGACATAATACAATTTAAATTCCTCCTGCTTAAAAAACCTATTACAAATAGGATTGAAGAATGTCGAAGGATTATCAGTATTATAATACTGGGAAAAAAATTGTGGAAGACTTACTTAGGAGCATCATCAAAACTCTCGGCGATATAATTAAAAATGCAACAGAATCCATTTTTCGTTTTTCCGACGCTGAATATATCAGAGCAATTCATTCTCTGATTGCGAAAATAACAGTTGAGTAACATAGACGAACACTGTGGTGTTAGCTGAAATTTCCTTTGCTTTATTAACTCTATAAAACTAGATTTTTTATTATCCAATAAATGAATTACGGATTACCATAGAACATACATATATGTATGTACAATTACTGCTACTCACGCGTTCCATTACGTCGGTGATATCGTAATTATTCCCGTAAAACTTGGACATCAGCTGAATAACCCGAGTGTAATTACCAGCAGTGGTAAATGGCGAATCGTACAAATCACCGACTTTCCGTATTTCGTGAAGAATTTCATTCACGGTCAAATTACTGATTTTCGCTTCATACCTGACACTCCAACGCAATGCAAGTTAAAATCCTTTCAATTGATAAAATTTTGCTTAAAATGTAACGTTTATTGGTGATTGAACACAAAACGCAAGCATATCAACGAGAACGATAATCCAGCAGCATAATTCATTCTCAAGCGAATGATTCGAACTATTTGCGCCATTAGTATCCATTGGTTACCCGTAAAACTTAGCAAACTATCCCTCCCGGGGTGTCATTGGATTCGGTGCATATTAATACTTGATTAAATTGGCGAAAGTTAATCGGACGCAAATTAGCGTTCATTAAATCGGCTGGCGCGAATCGATAACTATGTTAGAGCCGCTAGCCGGCGTGGCCCGACAATGAACACGTTCACGGTGATTATCACAGTGATTAGGTGGCGGCGGCTGACTGCCGGTGCTTCACGGTTCTTCAACGAGGTCACGCTTTTCGAGTGCAGTTATTGAAATTATCCGTGCCGGTGCAATTTTCTGCAGTGCGGCGAAACGACGTGCTATAACCCTCGACCAACTTATCCCCCCTACCAACCCCCTTTCTCATTCTGCTCCACCCTCTTTCTATTAAACCCCGTGGTTGCTACACATTAAAAGCCACGATGCTTGCTCACACTCACTCCTCGCGAGAACACCGGTGTTTATTTAATATTCAACAGCTCCTCACATTTCAGTCGCGAGTTTCGTGGCTGATTGAAGACTTATTCTGTTAATGGTGCAAACAGACACGGCTAGAAAGACAGTAATCAGAGCTGCTGAAAAGGTTAGGTTTTCTTGTCGTCGTTTCGTCCATAAAATTTAAAGGCTGCCCCCACGCTACCCGTTCAAATCGCTTAATTAAAACGAGATCGCTGAGGGCTCCGGTTTTTAATCGAACTCAGACGTTCAGGTGGTAAAAGAACGAAATTGGACGATGATTTTCTTGTTTTCTCTTTCCTTCCTTTTTTTCTTTTTTTTAACGATGTAGTACCTCGTTTGCGCATAGCTTATCGATTTTCTCCTTCGAATTTTCATTATATGTATTTTAACTTACCGGGGAATTTTATTTCATTAGTTGGGAAATACTCCGACTCCAACGTGGCTGTTACTGGTATATCTTTGTACGCCTGATAAATATTGACCATCTGGAGAAAGCCGCAAATTATGGAGATTATGTATACGAGAAGCCATAGGAACCTAAAAATATTTCAAATATTTAAGTATTTATATAGTCGTTCTTCTCTCGTACAATGTGTTTGGTTACACAGACTTTTACTTTTTAAATTAAATTTTCCGTAAAATATAAAGTCTCCTGATAGGAAAGGTAATAGCCAACTGACGAATGAAAAGATTCTCGAGTTCGCTTTTTTAATGAACATGATACGCGTTTGATTGCCATTAAACACCCTTGATGCTACGAGAACTCCTATAAAAAATAACACTTCAAGCGCTCGTAAAACGATGGTTCACTGCTTTTTTCATAGAAAATGAGAATCTCGTTTATTACCGAATTCGTTTTATAAAAGTCGCGCACTATACGTAACTTTATGTTTAATTATTCGCCCTCCATGGCGTATCATTTTCCCTAGTGGAACACTGAAATTTCATTGTTATCTTCCTTATTCCTTCGTTCATTTTTTTTAGTCTCAACTTTCCTGACATTATTCCTTCATAAAGTCTTCTATCGTCTTTTAAAATAACACATCGAACTACAAGATCTTCCTGTACCTAAGATTTCATGGGATTTATGGCTATATGCCTTGAATGTTGCCAAAGAAAAACATTTTTCCTTAACACAGATATTCGCGAAATTTTCTTCATGAAAATATTCAAAGTATAGTATTCTTTCCAGCATTTGATGCGTAAATATAAATTTGTATATATCCATATATGTACCATTTTTGGATATTCTTTCGTTCGCCACTGTATAGTATATAAAAATACATCGAAATGTAATACTGATATTTACTGTGTAAAACAAAAATCTCTCTTCTTAGCTTCCATTTCTCTACTCTATGTTAATAAAATTTATAAAATTATGAATCTTTATAAACATCTTAGTCCGGTGAAATTAGACGTAAAAATAGTTATCAAATAACAAAAATTCCGACAGAGTTAAATTTTGGTAGAGACCTTGGGTACACCAGTAGAAATAAAGTGCTAAAAGTCCCCATTGATCCCATGGGTGCTAAAAAAAGTTATTCAATTTCAAAGTCGAAATTTTCGGATTTTTTGAATTTTTCTTGAAAACGGTAAGTTTTATCGAAAATATAGCCCAGACAAAAATTGTAGACCATAAAATTATCTACAAAAATGTTCCTCATACTTTCTTTCCTAAGAATCACCATTCCTAAGATATCGCCATTCTAAAAGTTGATGGAGTTACATTCTACATGATATGCTAATTTTTGTCTCGACTATATTTTCGATAAAACTTACCGTTTTCAAGAAAAATTCAAAAAATCCGAAAACTTTGACTTTGACCTTGTATAACGTTTTTAGCACCCATGGAATCAATGAGGACTTTTGACACTTTATTTCTACCAAAATTCAGCTCTGTCGGAATTTTTGTTATTTGAAATGTCTATTTTGACCGGACTATCTGTATTCTAATGAACGTATCTGCATTAAATTTTACCAAGATCCTTGTGCTTCACGATAAATTCACTACAGTGGTAAAATTAACCAACCAGGTTCAATATCGTAATCTTGTAAGTAAAGAGGCATTTGCATTTTTTCTTTATGATTATATCGCCCTGTTACGCGATACACTGGATACGCTATTTAGAGCAACGAAGCGATCAAGTATCCTTGGAAATTGTGTTTGGTGCATCGAAGAATATACTGAATATAAAATGAAGATGATATCGTGTATTTAACAGGAAGCATTTCGGCGAACGATCAAATTAGTCGAACAGATAATCGTTTGGTTACTCAAAACGCAACGTATTTTGCCGCGCATATGAAACGGAATAATTTCGTAATGCGATTATACGCGATTACCTGAAACACTGGGAATATCCATATTCCATGAATTTCACTTACTTCTCCAACCAGGTTACTTCGTCTTTCAAAAAATACTTCAGACCCACTAAAGTTGTGTGCTTGCAGTATAACCGCCAATATTTCGTGAATACTCTGTTGTAATTCAATACGACGACGTGTTTGCTTCGATTTGTTATTGGACGTTCGTAAGGAACGTTGAACTTTCTTCTATCTTCTTCGTTCATGGTACTCGTATCGTCGTATTGTCGATCCACAAAATTGTGAAGCATAATTCAAACGAAAATGAACGAAAACGCGAACAAATAATGAATCTTGTTCAACGATACTCAACGTAAACTCTTGTTATCCTAGAAAAATTGTAGCTAATTATTAATCAGTTTATTACTTATAGAGAATCGAACGTGGAACAAATGTGATACGCGGAACCAGAGTTCTCGTTGCGACGCGGATAGAATAAAACAAACGCGAGTGAAAAAATTTCGGATTTATATTGGCGAATATGATCTTTGACTAAGATGTGCGTATGTTTGGGCAAAAATGGATGAAAACAAACATAGGCGAATAAAATAAAGTTGAAACGAGTTAGATTTAGTTGCGCTCGATTTGAATTGTACACGGTGGAAATTGACGATATCGATTGAGTAAATTCTTTATTAAGTCCATGGTTCAACTTTTTTACCTAGCCAAGCCGGTTCTTTTTGTGTAAATATTGCAAAAAAAAAAAAAGAAAAGAATGAAAAATATATTAAACAAAAGTAAAGGGAGATATATATGGCGATAAAATATTTCCGAAAAATGTATATGTATACCGATAGATGGAGTGTGCATAACCAAAGTTTCAGCCGCAGTTATACTTCAAACGAATATATTGGGTGGTTGTGCGACGATCCATTGGCAGGATTTCCATCGACGACTGGGCGCCACGTTGTTCCTCGATTAGAATCGTAAAACACTAGCGGCCTCGTTTCGCGTGTTGCACGTGTCGCATGGGTGACGGAACGATTCCACTTCGAAAAGATCGCATATCTTAAACCATTTAATTACTGATACGCTTCGCTTATCTCATGCACGGTCAGTCGCTCGTTGCCACTGGAAAGCTACGAAATCGTGCTTGCGCATCGTGCTTCGTAACATATCTATTGTCCTAACGTTACGCTCTTTCGCACATTCTCATTAAACGCGTCTTTGGTTCCTAAATCGTATAAGATCGCTCTTGAATTTATCCACATCCGTTTCCTCTTGTACGTCACTTGTTGTATCATTCTTTAAACGACAAATATTCTCCTTTTAAGATGAACATTTAAATACCAAAAATCTTCTCATTTTTTAAAGATGAAGTTTTAAATATCATAAATTTTTCTATCCTTTTAGGAAAAACAACTAAACACCAAAAATTTTAATTTTGATATTCTTTTAAGGTGAAGAATTGCGGAAGAACGTCTGTTAAGGATAGACGCATGCGCTGCTACTATAATAATACGCGGCTAATTTTCCTCCACATTATTTTTCCTCGGAAAGATCCTTATTTTAAGTATTGGGTTGTAACATATGAAATATACACTTTCTTTATATCAATCTTTAAATCTTCTTTCCAGTAGCTTTATCTTTATAGATTTATCATTGTATACTGTTTTATAGTTGAACATTTTTTTTTTATAACGTATGATTTAGTGATATATCAATTGATAAAAGCTTCATGTGTTCACCTAATAACAATGATTATTTTGATATTATGTTTTCATGTTATACTGTTCCACTCGATTAGCTTCTAACAACTGTGCTAGCCAATGGAAGAAATGGTAAATCAATGCTCAACAAGTGAGTCTAACAAGTAACTGGAATCGGCCCTTTCCACAAGTTGTCCTTGAATTTATCCTGTAACTAGTTATTAAGGTCATAAAACTTCGGAACTTCATCAGGTGTCAGGTTCGTGACTGGAATGATCCAGCAAGGTGGGTGGCAGTTTAGTCGCTAATCCAGCCTCGACTATCTCACGCTCTATCGTTTCAAGCGTGTCACAAGCCGCCTGATGTTGCGTACGTGTGCCGTTATGAAAATGCGTGGTTCGCCGGTCTACGCTCGTGAATATATTATAAGGAGGATGTACGTGTAACCGTGGGTTGCAATCTTGCAATCCTGACACAGGCTCAAAGAACGAGTTAGCTGCAGGTAAAGTAGATCAAGTTTACACGACGTTAATCGAATCACTATACTCGACCGTCTTCCTCTCGGTCGCCCTAAATCTTTCTCTCGTCCCTTAGTATTGTCGATACGAGAACGTCTGTAGACAGGATGTGTCTCACCCTACCTCTGTAGAATTATTCCTCCGTGTTTCCTCGTGGAAACGTTTCGTGAATCTCTGCTGAAGTTCGCACGAGGATTCCGCCGAGGAACCATCTTGAGTTGAGAAATTTATTCGCAATTGTTTGCCGAGGTATTACCCGCCGTTTGAGTAACTTGCTTTCGTTTACTCGGTGTTTCATTTGGGTTTAGTATGGCTGTTTTATTGCGTAATTTAATTGCGCTGATATTCGATTAGGAGAGACGATTCTATTGCGTTTTACTGCCCGCAGTCTGACTAATGGTTTACTTATACTATTTTATCGCTTATAGGATAATAAAATTTACGTAAAAGGAAGGCTGTTTATATAATTTAGTAGCATAATAACATGTAAATGCGGCTTAGAAATAAAAATAATAGATGAAATTTATTTTATTTACGTCATAATTCATTCGCATTTCAGTTATGATTATGAAGAATTGATATGAATCGAAGAATCTATTAAACTCTGCAATTTTCCTTTTTATTAGGTTGTCCGGAATGTTCTTTTCGTTGTTTAAATAGGAGGCGAGTATAAAATATATTTCCTTCTGTGTACCTTCCTTAAATAATGTATGTAGTGTCGGGAAAAGGGGGTTATACGTTCGGTCTATTGTATATTTAACCATAAGTTGTAAAACTAAGAACCGTAAGAGTACTAGGGAAGAGAGAGAGAGAGAGAGAGAGAGAGAGGGAGAGAGAGGGAGTGTAATTAAGAGGGTATGCCTTGGTGACTGTCAAGGCTAAGTGAGTGAGGGAGTAGGAGAAGGATGCGAGGGTTGATGGTCAGCAGTTTTTGACCTGAGTGTCAATCGAGAGTTAGTTGTGACCTGGGAGACTCAGTCGAGAAGTTGGAAGACGAGTGTCAGGGTTAGACGTACCCATAAGACGCGCGGTAAGACGTACGACGATATTATAGTCAGTTTCTATTTTGAGTATTGCTTGTACGGATTAAACTTAACTTGAATTCAAATAAACCACTCTTCCTTGTCCTTGCTTTAGACCACACAAACATTTTGGTATCACTACATTCTTGGGGTCTCCTCCGGGATCTAGTGATTACTACATTCTTGGGGACTCGTCCGGGATCTAGTGACATCACTACATGTATGATCCTTTCTCCTCTACTATCTTTTGCCATCTCTCCGGGAGCCTCATAATGCCATTTTTCCAAAATTCTCTTGGCTTACTTTTAAAATATTCTTCGAGACCGTTTTTCATTTCGTTTTCTATTGCGAAGAAAATTCTTTAGGGAGAGGAACAAATAATAGTCCAATGGTGCAAGGTCTGGAGAGTACGGAGGATGTGGTAAAACATGCCAACCAAACTCTAGAAGTTTCGTTCGCACCGCTAAAGAAACATGTAGTCTCGCGTTATCGTGGTGGAACACGACGCCACGTCTGTTCACCACTTCAGGACGTTTTGTGATAATGGCTTCCTTAAGTTTTTCGAGTTGGGTGCAATATTTTTCACTGTTGATCGTTTGCCCTTCCGGAAGTAATTCTGTAGTAGAGGGTATCCTTCCAGTCCCACCAAATTGGAAGCAGCACCTTCTTCGGGTGAAGTCCAGGTCTTGCTACCGTTGAAGGACACTTATCTCTACTCGACCAAGATCGCTTGCGCGCAGTGTTGTCCTAGAGAATCCAACTTTCATCCCTAGTAATCAACTTTTTTAAAAATGCCTCTCTTTTGTTGCGTTGAATTAGCAAATCGCATGTCGAGATTCGATTCAGGAGATTGCTCTTCGCCAGATGATGGGGGACCCACACTTCGTAGCGATTAACGTACCCAAGCTTTGTCAAATGCTCATGAATCGTTGTTTGCGGGATGTTTAAAGCATCTGCTATCTCACAAACACTAGACCTTGTGTTTTCATCGAGGTAGGCCTTGATAAGGTCAGTATCAGTGGTGGATGGACGTCCGCTGCGATCTTCATCTTTCAGATTAAAATTTCCGGCTCTGAACCTCCTAAATCAATTCCGGACTGTTTGAACAGTTATAGACCGATCACCATAAACGTTACAAATCTCCTTTGCAGTGTTTTTTAACCATGCTATCTTTCTTAAACCAGTGAAACATAACGTGACGAAAATGGATCTTTTGGTCTTCCATCTTTCACCACGCAAAAAACACTCGATAACACTTTCTACTAATGTCGATAACTGTTCTCTTGCCTTACCAGGGGATAACTAGTGACCACACGATTGACGGTAGAGTGATCTGGTGATAACTTTCCAGATGACCTAATGTTTACGTTTCCTTAGGTTACCCTATGTTCACGTTTCTACGTTTATTCGTTTATTCTATCTGTTTTTGTTTGGTATCTAACTAGTGATATAGTTATATTACGTGGGAAATGATGTATTGCGGTATAGCATTGATTTAATAGACCCACTAATTCTATCAATACGCATATAAAATTGAAACTTAGAATATGTAATCAATCGATGCTCATTTTATACTCAGTAGCACGAATCAAAGCAAAGCTCGTTTCAATAATTAACAATGCTTTGTTTTCTGTAACTGCGTTTCCTAGGTTTCGTGGCGTCACATTAGATCCGTGAGAGGCGATAATTCATAGAACATGGAACTGCGTATTTCCACGATGAACCTTTGTGCTATCGTATTGCCTTTGTGAGATTCAATGTAACTGTACGTAGTTATCATTGTTGCTGCGCCTATGAAGCAATCACGACCCTTCGTGTATCCTCAACGCTCCATCTCTTTACTTGTTCATATTGTTTAGTTGGAAAATTCATTAGAGAACTAATTACACACGATATACGGTCGACGAACGGGGATTGCAAAGCGGAAATAGGCAACGATTTAATTTATCCGTTCCTCATTCGCAATGAAACTGTAAGTATGTTACAGGCTGAATGTTTGAAATCACTACGTCATTTCCTCGCTACATTAAAAGTCATAGAAATTCAAAAGAATACTAAGGTCTTTTTGATAAAAAAAGAACATGATAAAGAAAACATTTAGTACAAAATTTATTTTGATAGTAGGGAACAGTAACCAATAAGAACTTCAGAATTTATTATCATTGCTAAGTGATTGATTAATTCGTAATTTTATTTTATATTTTAATAACAATTTTCTGGGAAATGTACATTTTTTATTGTGTCACTATTATAGCGAACCACAGGATTGAGAAAGGATAAAAATTTTGTTAACTTAAAAAACTTTCGTAAAAGATATGACCGAAGTGGCATATTAATATTAATATTTAGTGGATTAATTCCAAATTAATAATAAAATTGGAAAATTTTGATCCTAAATTCAATTTACAAATTTAAATAGATACAGTTGAAAAAATGATCCTAAACTTTTTGGCCGATCCTGCGTCTTTATTTATCCGATTGCTATCGTTCAGAAACACGTTTTCGAAAAAGATATCGGAAGATCTTTAAATCATTGAATGATCAGGGAAATAATGTTAATTCGACTATGAAAAAAAAAAAAAAATGGAATATAATCGACTTTTTGCTGCCTGGAACGAAAACGTAACCGCGAGACGGATGCTCCTTGAACGGGCTACGATCTTTTTCTTCTTTTTTGATATGCTACGGACGCCGTTATAAAAATTCATCTGACTGCCTACGAACGAATTTAATGACGATGCAGGTTTGTGTAATGCCTAAAATTGAATGCAAAACCGCGACACCAGATCGGTTCGGTAAAACCGTCGGTTCCAATGTGTACACCGGTGTAACGATAAAATCCCTGAACAAACAACTAGGAGACATCAATTTCTGCATTGTCTCTAAATAACAGCTCAATAATAACAATTCCGTTAGCGGCAGCTCCCAACGCTTTTAAGTGTTTTATTTGAAATGTACTTTAACTAAGAAATAAGACAATTTAAATAAATAAAGGAAGAAAGAAATTCACTTAAATACCAGTTTTATTCACGTTATTATTGTATTTTGTAATTTTTAAGTGTACGATATATCCCGGAACAATTTCCAAGATGCAATCCCGGTTTTCTTTCTCACGTTTCACAAAAAGAGGTGGAACTGAAAGAATGTCGAGTGGGACTCGACAAAGGAGCTTCTGAGATAAAAACTGATGTCGAGTCACCCTCGACATAGAAGTGCAAAGGGTTATTGTTCGACAAATCTGTTACGAAGTGGGACATTTCATGGCGTTCTCCAATGTAAATGGTGTAAATCGCGAAAGGATAATCTGACATGAAACTGAGTTTATTCTCTGGAGAATTGTAATGACTGGCGTCTTTTCTGAAAGCTCGCAATGGTGCATTACCGAAACAGGATAATCGAGTAACAGATGAAAACAACCGAGTGGTTATTCAGGAAAGTAAAACATAATTATTCGAGAAAGAGATTGGTTAGAACCATGAAAACGTTCAGATGTTTCCTTTCACGACGGTTTCTTGAAAGGAAATCTATTATGATAGTCGAGCAACAATTAAGGGATATCAATATCTATTTCGACAAAGGAGCAACCAGGCTTTTGGAACGTCGGCAATAATTCACTCGGCTGGATCGCTTATTCACGCTGAATTTCATCTTCGTCTGTGCTGGCTGATGCAAGTCGATCATCTCGAAACCTCAAGCACATTCGAATGATCGAGTTTCATAACGACGACTCGAATAAAGCTACCTGGAATAGTACAAATGACAGCATCGAACGTGTGTACAGTTTGAAATTTTAACCTGCGAAATATATTGTTGTACAGGTTTTCATTGTAATCGAACACGATTGATTTGCGTTTTTTTATCGCGAACAAAGAATGGTCTTGATACGGCAAAATTGGTTATTAAATTATTAAATTATTTAATTGGTTACAAATTATTATTGTGTTATTTCTATTTTGAAATATGTTTCTGATTATTTCATTTTATATTTAATGAGCAATATCTCGTCCATAATCCGATCTTGATCCCAATTCCTGGTCTTAAAAATGTAATTTAATTCTTTCGATTATTATCCAATCCTCGAAAATGATTAATAGTAATGGTTAATACAAATTTAATTTCTTTAATTAAAGAGGAAGCAATAAAGTTGTTTAAACGAAGTGCAGTGTATTGAATAAAACATTGTGCCGATCCCATTCATTGTTACAGACCATCCATCCGCTTTTAACATTATCGACAAACAGTATTTTCACGTCATTTCGAATCATGGAATTATATCAACGGCGAATATCGTTGACGCTTGCTATAATAATAATATGCACCAATCGTGAAAACATCAATTTTATGTTTCGATCGCTTTAGTAATTTTTCACGCAATTGATTGTATGATTTAAACATTAGGAACCATCGATAAACATGCATATGAGATATTCATATTAATATTTATCGAATCGCGCTAGAAGCAGGGTATTGTGTTCGGCCTTGATGTATGTATGTGTGTAGGTGTGTAAGTGTGTCTGTGCTACTGTAATTTGAAAACGGCTTAACCGATTCTGACTTTACAGATCTCAATCGATTCGCGTCTATCGCCGGAGTGTTGTACGTTACATATTGAAAGGATATCGAAAATATAAAATGACGGAAGATACAGACTGGTAAAAGAGTTCATGTACCTAAATCGTTGAATTCAGGAAGAGAATGCTGTGTCAGGCAGCCATAGTATTTGTAGAGTTTAATCGTCATTGTGACGATTTTTAATCAGTTCGGGTGACCGACTGCGGCATTTTTAACCCTCTGCACTCCGACTTCTATTTCAATTTCGTTAGCAGCAGCTCCCAATGCTTTCAAGTGTTTTATTTGAAATTCACTTTAACTAAAAAATAAGACAATTGAAATAAATAAAGGAGGAAAGAAATTCACTTAAATACCAGTTTTATTCACACTATTGTTGTATTTTGTAATTTTTAAGTGAATGATATATCTTGAAACAATTTCCAGGATGCAATCCTGGTTTTCTCTCGCACGTTTTACAAGAAAAGGTGGGACTGAAAGAATGTCGAGTGGGACACGACAAAGCAGCTTCTGAGATAAAAACTGATGTCGAGTCACATTCGACATAGGAGTGCAAGGGGTCAAAGGTTACTTATCTAAATTCGGTAACTGTACCAGTTAGCTGCTTAAAAATATCCGAATGTGTAATTATCTCATATTTCTGAGTGAAACATACATATTGTCTTTTTTTAATTTTGTTAGTTTTGCACAGTCGGGTATCATTTTTTAAAAATATTAATTTTTTTATCTTATGCATTGAATATTCTGTTTGATATACTTTTTCTCACTGACTGACAGTATCACGCGTCTATTGCAATCGGTGATAATTGATTTGATCGAATTTATTTCTCTTCCTTGCCACTCCAGTACAATTAATAATGAGGAAACATTCGGAATTATATTGCACATATATTAATATTAGAAATTTTGTATGTGCGTATGTGTGTATGTGACTGAAACCTATAGCGCATCTGTCATTCGTCTCTGCGTCACGCTTGATGAGATCAGCTTTAAGGCTTTAAACGAACCTGTAGCGAAGGCTCGTTAGAAAGCTTGCAAGCTTACAGCGCGCAGTATTCCCTTGTAGAGTGCTAGATTCCCCTTTGCTAAGTCCCGGGAGCAAGAAACCAGAAGAATCGCTAATTCCTCTAGGAAATATATGTCTTTATTTTAATTCTTCCCGAGGGTGGAGGTGGATGTATGAAGTAGCTTATAGAATATTTTCTGTTTTCCATAGTGTTGAGGTTGACTGATAGAAGAACGAGTGGATGAATTTGTAATAGAAAAATATATTGTAAGTATATTGTATAAGTTTATGTTGATCCAGATCCTCACTCTTATAGTGTTACAGTACAACAGAATCGATAGGGAATCGTTTATATATTTACAGCAAAGGATATTACCAAAAAAGTTAGCCTTGTAGCTCCAGCTAAAGGCTACAAGAAACATAAATAGAAATCTATTTATTAGCTCTGTTGTTCGTAGACCTTGTAACTCAAAACATAATTTGTATTCAAGGGCACAATAATACGGACCTCTCCTTATTTAGAATATTTTTCTTTCGCTAAATTCTATTTTCTGCGTAACAGCGGTCTCCAAGTCACAGATATACAAAAATAAAGATGTAGAGTTTTTCTCGAAGTAATTACTTCAACAGATTGTATTCCATCTTTGATGATTTTTAGATATGATACTAAGGAATTGTTAAATTAATGCAAAACTAAAGTACAAAGCTAATACGCTTTTGAATGAAATTAAATTGAATGAATGAAATACGAAAAAATATATAATGAAGGGGAGAAACAATATCTTTTTTATCAATATTTTTCATCAAAAGTCATTCAAATCCTCAAAATTGTACCGTTATTAATCCGTACAAATAAATTGTGGATTCTACTTTTTATTACACTCCACGTTGTTAGTTAATTAATGATGCCCACTAATAATTATTAATTTTCGTGAAAATTATTTTTTAACAATTGTCTGATTATTATAAAGTATTTATGAGACTACTGTGTTTCGTTTTAACCATTTCTGTGGCCAGTGCTTGTCTTTTATCAATAATAGAAAATAATCTCCCGCTCCATAGATTTTTCGCTTCGACGATACCTTCCCAAAGTACACTGCTCTATCGTGATGGAATTGAGACTTAGTATAAGACTGTACATTCGGAGGAACAATGCTATCAGCGGAAAAGGAGAGCTCGAGTAGTGACGGAATCCAGTCGTGTAAAGAATGAAGAATTACTCCAATAAAATGTTCAGCGGAAGGCAGACGCTAAAAAGAATTTCAAGAGTAAAAGGAGTGGCGTGGCAACATCGGAGGAGGAATTCCAGTGATGACAAAACAGGGTCAAGACACCGAAAGGGGAAGTTCTAGCAATTTACAAAGAACACTACGATTGCAGTAATCAGAAATAACGATAACAATGGGGTCAGGAACAACACCACAAAGATTCACTACAAGATATAATACTACAATAATATACTGCTGTACTACATACCGCAATAACTGTAATACTACAAGAAATAAAATGTAATGAAAACTAGCAAAATATAGAAGAAAAAACAAAGTTTACGAAATTGAAGATACAATTAATTTTAACGAAGCTGACTTTGAGATTTCTATTATAAGATATCTTGTGATTCCGAGAAGCATAAATTCGAAATTTAAGAAGCAGAGGTGCAAAAGTAAGGTGAAATTGAACTACATTATTCAAACGAACGTCGAAATCGTGAAACGTGCTAATATTTACGACGAGCTCAATCACGTTGATTCTTTGTCGTTCTCGCGTACGAATACAACTCGCCCCAATAAATTGACTGTATTGGCGTTTGCTCGCTCTCGGCCCATTTTCCATCGGTCGGAGTTGGTCCCTTTAAAAGCTCGAGTACGAACACCCCGACGAAATAAGCGAACTCGACGACCACGATCAGGCTGAAACCGACGAAGATGCCGCAAATACCGCTAGCTTCACCTGCAAAACGTCGATCGTACGGTTAAATTACTTCCTCGACCACCTAGAACCGAATTAGGATACATTAAGAAGGGAAGACAGAAAAAAAGTGAAGAATATTCTCAGAAGGAGGCGGAGGTTCTGAAGTATATTTGCATTATTATCATCCTCATTACATCATGTAGCAAATAAAGTATCAAGGCATATGCAAATTTATATTTTTATAAAGCGATTAAAGAAACAGAGCCTAAGAGATTTGTTTCATCTATTAATAAATATTTTTTTTTTGCACATTTTTATGTATTTTTACACTTTTAGGATTTCTATAAATGCGGAACTGTAAATAATTTGATGACAAAATTCTCAATCCTTCGATATGTTTTGTTGAAGTGCAACTTACGAAACGCACAAACATTTTTTCACTCTGTTATGAGATATGTATAATTTTCTGTGCTGGACTGGGTTAAATGCGCAGTAGTGTGAGTGTAAATGTGTGAGTATCAGTGTGTGGAAGTATGTGTGTGCGTGGCGTCTCGAGAACAGATGAATGTAAACAGTTCAGTTGGTTAACAGTCGGGTATAGAAGAAAGTGCTGAGACACGTGCAAGTGTGTATCCATGAATATATTAGAAATCGTCCATAAGATAAATATATAACTATTCCAATATTAATTCCAAGTGTAAATTTTGTGTTTCTGTAACATTATTTCGGCTTCAAAGATCCACAATTCTCAACACACTCAATGGGTGAAATAACCAATCACTATATGTCAACATATACAGTGAACAGTGCACTCATGCCACTTTATTTTTGTCACATTACAGATTCACTCCGCCACATAGGTTCACGGTAATTATTGAGAATATAGCGATCTTATCGTCATATTTCAATGATCTATGAAGTGTAGTATGACCCAGAAAGGAAAAAGAAAATGATCAACATTCTGAACAACTTTTCCTTATATATACATATAACCGTCGTTTAGCCTTATTTTCCTAGATATTCGCAAACAATTTAGTTAAATTCAGTTATGATTACACTTCATCCTTGAATGGACGGCTACACTTTTATATAGACCAATGAGATAATCATTTTTAGTACTGTGTTAATTTTGGCGGTCGCCAACGTTTACGTCAAACAATTGTCAATGAATCGATTGATATATGTAACACATATGTAGTATCGTGACATAATCTGAACTTGCAAGGAGTACGAACTACAGTGCAGATAGAAAGTGAAAGTGCTGACGGGCCAGAAGGTGTGGGAAATTCTCGTGGGTCATTGGGCCCACCGACATGTCCGTGGCCCTTCAGAAAAGTGGGTGCTTTAAGGCGAATATGATCATATTTGGTCGTACACGACAGTAAAAACGTGTGGCGGCACTCGACAGCACAAATACCGCCACTCGACACTAACATCTAGCGGACATTAGCGCATTAGCTTACGAACGTTCGGAACGCGGGATCGAATCCCGGCGACCGAAGTCCGATTTTTCTTCCACGATTCTAAAATAGGAAGAAAATATAGCAGAGTACTCCCAGCAATCAGCGACATCTACAGCCAGAAGCAACTACTATCACGGACAACACAAATAACATAAGCCACCTCAAACGTATGTGTGGTGGGAGTACGAAAACAGTTAAAAGGAGACGCTTTGGTGGAAAAAGAGGTTGTTGTTGTTGTTGGTTGATGTAAGCTGTAAGATATGAGTTGTCGATAGTCGTTAGGAGTTGATAGTTGTGGGGAGCACGAGGCGCGCATGGGTTCTCAGGGCGTAGGACTACGCCCTGGGAAACCCCGATGGATCTGATATTCCCCTATAGTCGGGTGGCGGCTGGTCGATGCCTTTGGCACCCGTCAGTTCGCTGATCCGGTGCGGAGAATTTCGGAGAAGTTGGTGGGCCCATACCTGCCAAGACCACTCACCTCACCTTCTCGCGGGGCTCCCCGTCACCCTGCACCGACCTTGACCGGGGCAGAGTGCGAAAGAGTGAGTGGCACCAGGATGAAGAACTCGTTGACGACCTTGGCGAATCATTAAAAGCAACATGGATAGAGAGTTAATAAAGTTTACGGTGTAAGGGAGGAAGACCACCCCAGTACCGGCACAGTTGTGGGTAGTCAAGTAGGCCCCACTGTGTCGTCATCTCACGACAATGGTTGTCCGGGGGTTGACCGCCAGGCCCCCGGACGTGTTTCTGCGTCTGTCGAGGTGGTAAACAGTAGGATGGAGGCAGCAGAGGAGGACAGAGAGCCTCCAAGAAGAACTACGAGGGGTTCGCAGAGAACCGCGATCTTCTCGCTCAAGCCATGATAGCTGATGCCATGTCATCGATGGCAGGAGGAGTGCGGACGCGAACGAGGTCCGACGACGAGGAGTCTGAACCGACGACGCTGAACTGACAAGGCACGTCTCCGAGATAATGCGGGTTGCGACGACACCGTCCAGCTTTAAGATCGCGTTCATAAAAGCCTTGAAAGATGCGGCGAGTTTTATTACCGCCACATGGAAGAATGAATCGCCGAGGAGGTCGGGATCAGCGCACAGCAGCAACACCGCAGCTACGAGGCTCGCGGAAGCAAGGCTGTCCACGTTGGAGGAGGAGAATGCAGCTCTTCGCCAAGAACTATCCAGAAGGGCTGCTTATGCTCACGAATGCCCGCGGTGCAGCGGCTCGGCTTCCGAGTCTGGCCGTCCTCCGCGGGAGGGTGAGAGCGAGAGTGTGCGTCTCGGTGCCCTGGAGAAGAGGTTCGATGAGTTCGGACCCTTCATAATAAGGGACATCGAGGAATGATTTGGGGGCCGACGACTACGCACCCCTGAAGCCCGACGTAACACGGATCACTCTGCCACTCGCCGCACCACCCAAACATCGTCGCTCCCGAAGGAGTAGGAGGGTGGTAGAACCCAGGAAAAACAAGAGGAAAAAGAAGAAGGTGAAGACAGTCGTCGCTGGAGAAGAGACGAAGAAAGGGGCGACTGCGACTCCACCGGCAAGGACGACAGACGCGCTGAAACCGAGTGCCACCGCCACAACGAAGAAGGGACCGACGCAGGCATCGAAGATGGCCACGCTCCCTCGCACACCGCGAACATCCGCAGTGACTTTAACGCTGAGCGAGGGAGCAAAGATGTCGTACGCCGACGTGCTCGAAACGGCCAGGCGGCAGATCCCGCTTACGGAGATCGGCGTAGAGTCCGTCGACATGAAGAAGGCCATGACGGGCGCTATTATTATAAGGGTCCCTGGAGACAAGGATAGGGGAAAGGCGTCACTGCTCGCGACCATGGTAAGAGTCGCGGCTCCAACGAGGACGGCGGAGCTGAGAGTGGTCGGGATAGACATCTCGGTCAAGAAGGAGAAATTGCGACAAGCACTGGCCTCGGCGGCAGAATGTGGCAGCGCGGAGGTACAAGTCGGAGAGATCTGCGCCTCCAGAGGCGGTCTCGGGTCCGCGTGGATAAAGTGCCCGGTGGCTGGAGCCCGGAAACTAGCCCGGGAAGGAAAAGTTGTCCTGGGCTGGTCCAAGGCGAGGGTCATAGCAATACCGAAAAGGCCCCTGCAGTGCTATAAGTGTCTGGACCACCGTGGAACGGGGTCATCTGTGCTACAGGTGCGGTGGAAGCGGACATCGTGCCAGAGGATGTGCCTCTGCACCCAAGTGCCCCCTGTGCGAGTCGCTCGGGGCGCCCGCTGACCACAGAATGGGCGGTGCGCCATGCGCTCCCCCGAAAGTCAAGAGAAGGCGACCCATCCGCGAGCCAACTGCGGAGACATACCAAAGGAGCACCACTAAAGCAGCGGCAGATGGCCGGGAGGAGACTATGGCGTCGAACGACTAAGTTCAAGCGTCTCCTCCAATGTAATCTAGGAAGGTCGAGACGGGCGCAAGATTTGCTTTTCCAGACCATCCGGGAGAGCGAGGTCGCCCTTGCGGTGGTGGCTGAGCCGTATCGTGTCCCCGACGCCCCCAACTGGGTCGGGGACCTGGATGGATCGACGGCCACAACGTGGACGCCAGCGTCTGGGCCCCTCCTCGGACTTACACGACGGTCCAGGGAACGTGGCGTTAGGGGGTTGGTCCCCACCCCCTTAGCAGCCCAATTCAGTCAAGGATGCCTCCCTTAACAACAAGGAGAAGACGAAGGAGGGCCCCGGTAGTACGTCGAAAGAGACCCCGAGACACTTCTGCCAAACGTCAGGATGACTACCGTGGAGTTTTAGTCGGTTTGAGTCCGACACTACCCCGTCGCCTCCCAGAGGGCGGCGGGGTGTCCGCGAAGATTTCCCCACGTAAAAAAAAGAGGAGTTGATTAGTTGTATTGAATACTACAGAAAAATGGTAGAGATGAGAAATATATTCAAGATAGAAAAAAGAATTACATTTTGATAGAGGAGTGCAAGATAGTGGGAATAAGAGAAAAGGCACTGAAAGAGCAGTAAGATATGAGGAGAAAGCGTTAGAATCAAAGAAGGAATTAGTAAAGGAGTGTATAAAGGAGAGAGAAAGGAATTGGGGAAAAGGTCAAAAAGGGAAAAGAGCAAGAAAAAGAAAGAAGAGATTAGAGGAGGCGAGAGAGGGAAGGACACAAATGGAAGCAGGAGATGGACAAGAAAGAAGGACAGCAGACCAAATCATAGAAGAAAGAAGGAAGAGGGAAACAGAGGAGAGGGAGAAAAGGATAAGGGAAACTAAGTATAATAGATATTACAGAAACATAGCCAAAGAAGAGTTACCAAAGTATTTAGAAGGGAAGATGAAATGGCAGGACAGATGTTAGCAAGATTTAGATGTGGTAACGAAACCAAAGCAAGGGAACACTGGAGAGAGGAGGGAGAAAGAGGATGCAGATTACGCAAAAAGGAGAGGAAGACTTGAAACATATATTAGAGGAATGTGAGATAACAGGAGGAGCAAAGAACATGGAAGAAACACTAAATGAGACTGGAGAAGTACTGGCAGAATTGAAAGCGATAATAGAGAAGAGAAGAGTAACATAAGATGGGGAGGAACGACAGGAAGGGAGCACACCAAGGAAATAAAAGCCAAAGACTGCAAGAGCACTTAGTTATAAGTTAGGTGTTAGTTATAAGTTAATACATAGAGATGGATTAAGTAAGGTGCAATAGTTAATTATAAGTAGTTATATATAGTTATATAAGAGCAATGTAAGAGATATATAAGAGATGTAATGAAATTGTATAAGAGATAATATAAGAGATGCAAACCGAAAGTCGTCCAAAGCCGAAAGGTATGGACTAAGTATAAATAAAATAGTTGTATTGATTTAGTTGTATTGTGATATGTGTAATTTTGTGTGCTACACTAGATTAGCCGCGTAGTAGTGACACACATATATGAGTACGAGTGTGTTGGAGTATGTACATGCACAGCGTCTCGTAAAACAAATGAATGCAATTGTTCCGTTGGTAATGTGGTATAGAAGATGGTGAGACAAAGAGAGTGCTAAGACCAATGCAAATGTGTATCGACAAAGATCTTGTGAATCACATATTAAATAAATCTGAAGCTATTTTGATATCAATTCTAAGTGTAATCTAAGTGTTCGTATACACAATTCTCAACAAGTTACTCTAGTTGTAATATATTAATATATTAAAAAATAGTTTCAGTTAAATAATTATAGTTTTCTGTTCTATCATTGTAAATAAATATGTAAAATAGAATCATTATACATATACTTACTGAAAAGTCACAAGTCACGGAAAAATCGTTTACAGAGAAAATAATTTCTAAAATTGATTGTTATATAATATATATAGTATAAAGGAGAAATTGTTTTATAACTTGAAAATTAAAGCCGAGCGACGATTGTGAGATCGCCCCTATTTGCAATAATTAATTACCAAAGCTATTTCAATTTTAAGTATTTTGTAATCTGTGATATAGCTGTAAACAATTTTCTATGTACTACTCCAATAAAATTCGTATCTTCATTGATACAACTGAAGAAACGTAATAAGCAGAGATTTATTTCATACCCATAATATCATTCTTTGAGTAACTCGTATGTTTTTATGTTTTACACTTTTTGCCTTTCTGTAAATGCGTCGAGTAATAAAATTCTCAGTCCCTTTGTGTATATACGTTTAACACTGAATTTCCATTAAACTTTTAATGCCGTTACTTTGTTACTTTGTTACACGTTACTTTGTGGAGAAGGTGTTTATATTTCCTTGTTACAGCTACGTAATATTATGTCACCATGCATCACGGGACAAAAACGTTTCCTCTCCTATCCCGTTACGCAAAGGAAGAAAGCGAGTGAATTTTCCTAACGAAAAATGTATGTTCTTTATCCCGAGTGCATTATATTACTTGTAACCGGTACCACGACCGTATGTACATAGCACAATGGATCAACTCGTAGCTGTTTCGCTGTTTTTATTTCCTTCTTTCGAGTCACTGGCCAACAGATTACATCCCCGTAGAAACCTCGCGTTACGAACCTTTCGTTACACAATGAAATCGTCTGTATTTTGCGATCTTTGCTTTTTCGCTTCTCGAACTTTGCCCTGGGAGTTTCCAATGATGCTAGTGTCGTTAAACGAAGTCTCTTAACCTCGTTTTTTTTCTTTTTTTTGTTTTACCCTTGAATGTTTATTCTGCACCGAACACTTTGAGCTAAAAATTGAAATGCAAATGGAAAAGGAGAGATCTCCTGGAAATTTGATGAATTTGAAATGACCGATGCTCGAGCTTGGACAATGCTCGAAACGATAAAAGATAAACGAAATAGAAATGTATATTATTAATCGTAAGAAAATATTAGCTCGTTTTACTTAGAGAATTTATAGAGGAAGATTATATTGGAGAAAAATGATAGAGCTACAATGGGGAAGAAGGTGCGAATAAGTCGAAAATATAGAATACAATTTTTCATATGAAGCTTTGTTTTCAAGAAAATTAATTTTAAATATTCCCCTGGTAAAGAATTTTTTTGAATTATAAGGGATTTGTGAATTAATAATCTACGTTTATGTTTGCGTTTATTATGGCGGAGAATTAAAAACACCGAGTGATACGAAATATTCATGCACGATGAACCTTATTATTCTAGAAATTGTTAAATTTCTCGTTCTACTCTAAATATACAATAACTGTAATAAATAATAAATACAAATTCATTATGATAAATCATTCTGAAATTAAGTTTCTATTATCGTATACAATTTATTATATCATTATATATTGGCGTCAAATTTATGGATTCATTGTCTGTTCACCACAACAATATAACAAACACAAGTATAAGTAGAACTATTAATTCACAGCGAGACGCGCCAACTCTTATCAATAAATTATTTAATCTCCATTTTTTAAAATAAAGCTTCATGAAATTAAGGTACGGACAAATTTTATTCTACGTTTTCAGGTTATTTCTTCATCTAGAATCACTTTTTTCCTGCTTGTTTTAAAAATACTTTAATTTTAATATAAACTTCACTTACCCATAATTTCGTACCAACGATAAATCACGTCTTGCTTCAATTTGATTGTACCAAAGTTGTTAAAATATATCGTCAGCAGTGATTGATTCTTGATTTCCACGTCAGTTCTTCGAATTTAAAGTCATACCGTTTATTACAAGATGATAGAGCCATTAAAATAGATATTTACTTACAAAACATCGGCAACGTGTTGATTAGACTCCAAACCAGACATAGCCATCTTCGCATTATATTTCACATGGCTGCATTCAGGATAACAATTATAGCAGTACAATGTATTCGTTTTATCCATACTTTCATCGTTGTTATATAGATTTTCGTGTGGCACCACGGAAAACCATGTAGCTGTAATTTAAATACCAATCAACCTGTAGACTCAGTTTTATCTTTATAATATAATCAAATACATATCATCGTTGGAATACACAGGGAATGATGAATTTCGTAGCGTTACAATTAATCATGGAAAGTTCATTAATTAATCAATTTCGCGTAGAGACCATGGCACAATGATAACTCGTCCGGACAATTCAACGTTGTTACACGATTGACGTCACGAGAATTTCGACGGTGCTTACATTTATGCTGCGACAAGCATGGCACGTCTTCCAAGTTGCAGACCCTTCTAGATTCTGGAAATAAAGAAAACAAATATTAAAGGGAACTTTTTAATATTTTGAGAATACCGATAATTAAATGTTACAATAACCTACGTAAGATGGCTTTAATTAAATATAACCAAAATGAGAAAATTTCTAATCCTCACAAAAAAGCTTGGGAGGAAATATTAGAATGAAAGGCGCTGAATATGCTAAATCGGAAAATACAGCTATTCGTAGTGTGGAATTATTCAAGAAATACGATTAAAAGACATGAAAATGGCAAAGGACGAAGTACGATGAAAACTACACGCAACCCCGTTTGACGAAACTACTTTGAACAAAAACATTTGTGAGTCATGAATAATAATATAATATTAAAATATTATAGATAATAATATTAAAAAAAACGTTAATAAAAATATGAAAAATAAGTAGAATAAGAAGAATATTAATAATACTATTAAAAATACTAGAATGATTCGATCTGAATTATTCAAGAAACGCCGTGAATATCGTAGCGCGGAACCTAATGAAATGGTTTAAAACAAAGATAAGCTTAAAGTTCTCTCGCAGTGTGATATTAGAACTACCTGAACTTTGGGGAATGCACATTCTGGTTGGTGAAATTGTAACAACTTTGAACCATCTCGGGAAGACCTCGTTAACGAGTCGGAAAACAAATGGTGCGAGACTTTAATTGAAATTAAATTGAAGCAGCGAAGCATTTAGAATACTTTCTAGCTTGCTTCATTCGTTCCAAGAGTATTATTATTTTAATAAGCAACACGGCAACATTAAACGTTTCAAAGAACGAGAGGAACGATATGAAGCTATTGTCGGATTTACGACAGAATTGTAGCAATCTTCTTTCGTTTCGTTTAATACCCCATTTCGTACGATCCGCTTTAATGCTTTAAGTCGTTGGGAAGCTCACCGGTAAAAAAGGTTCCTCGGCAGATGGGCCGAGTCTCGTAGCTTCTAATCTCAGGAGAAAGGGCAGGGTGTTGTTAATGTCTTGCAAAGGCCTCAGCCAGTCTACGTCGTCGCGGTTCATTTCGACGCAGAGTGAAAGTGAAAATAGGAAATGGTGGAGGACCCTTTCAACGTTTCTCACGCTTCGCGGTGTCGACCTTGTCGCGCCTGTCTCCGCTTTTAAAACATTACGCGCTGAAATAACGGGGCTGCTGGGAAAGCACGATCCTGCGTTTGACTTGCTTGTTTTCTCGGTTAAGGGATTAGAATTCTGGAACGCGCCACTTTCACGGGATCTTGTGGGAAGAATTAGTAATAAGCATGTAACCATTCCTGAGTTTAATAAATTAGAGAAACCCTAGTTTCATTAAATTAATATCCATAGTTCTACTTTGTGTATACATATATATATATATATGTCGGATTATCGTTAGAATTGAGGGCGCGTAATAATTCTTCATTTGAATTAGCCATCGTTTTGTACAACAGAGATTATATTTACAGGTATAAATATGACGTTTTACAAAGTTTGACGAATAACCGTGGTGTTTAGGCACGTGTCACGTAAAATTCAGGGTTGGTTGATGAAATAAAAAAAAAATAGCTGAGTCGTAACACAACTATCGTCTTTATTTTCACAGCACAGGTTTACATAGATCGGAGAGATGTTCACTGTTTGACGGTGTCGTCTATTCTCCTAGGTGTCCTCGTCTCATCACGGAGGAAAGCTCGGTGTGTGTGTGCCCTTTGAACGAAGAACGCGGATTCGTTACTCATTCTTTTCGCCAAGGAAGTGAGGGTAACGATCCGCGATACCGATTGGTCATTACTCATGCTAATGACAAAGGATGTGTCTCCCACCAACGTGGATCGGGGGTGANGCCATAAACCAGAAATTCCTTAAAGATTGTGAATTCCTTCCAGTCAAGGCAAACATGTGCGAAAACAATGAAGTTAGGGTCTTATGGTGGGCCCTTGAGTTTATTGAGGGTCGGGAGGACTTTAGGTGGGCCGCTGGCTGCCAGGTATCGAGGGATGGTGTGCAGATATCCCACGCGTTTTAACACAGTACGTTACACACGCGGGATGCTATTGACAATGTTCTTGGGTTCAATAACGAATCCACGGTCAACGGGATAACTCTTTACTAAACGTAGAATACTTTGAAGCACAAAGTACGTTTGCTGGGACGCTCGGTATATACGGCTCGATGTGTAACATTCCAAGGCGATCGCACGAATAATAGACTGATGAAAATTTTCCTCCCTTTACGATTGCGTTCGTTTGTTATATACTGGTTGGAAGCACCGAGAAAGTTCCAATCGCCGTTGCTAGGCAGTTTCTGCCTGGAGTTTGATTATAAATACAACGTGTGTCCCATTATATCGACACTTCGGAGGCAAAATCACACGTGGCTAGGCCCGTTCTCGAGGCCATATGCCGCCACAACCACATTTCTAGGGAGAACCATACAACCACTCCACACCTTCGTCAGGCAAAACGTCCATCCCGTGACCGTGGCTACGTTCGGCGACCAGTTGTGTCACCTCCAGCTCAATCCCACTATCACAAATCTCGAACAAATGCAATCGGATTGAATGACAACAATTGCTTAATTACGGCTATGATAGAATCTAGGCTAAAGTATTAGAGGATTTTCCCAAAATTCCAAAGGAAAGGCTCCGGTGTCCTTTCATCTCCGACATATATGTTCAAATGAAACTTTTTTTTTATGAAATTTTATTTTTATTTCTTACTTCCATAGTATATCATATTTTTGTAATCACATCTACAAATAAAATAGTGTACCAATATCTTTTATAGCCACTGTATTACCAACCGGAAATTAAAGAGAAAGAAATCTGCATGAATGAATAGTAGAGATCAATGATAATAAAAGGCAAAAATCTAAAAATGTGCTAATTTAGCTATGTAAGATGGAAATACCTAGGACGATGATCTAATATTATGATATTTAACAAGAACTGTGTCGCAATTCAACATGGGTATTTTAATGTTTGTTTCAGTAGAAAACAATACAGGAAGATTCCCTTACTAAGTACTTGAACAATACTCTAATTCAAGCTTTGTATTTCAAAGAAATTTTTTGAAAAAATTCTCATTGTTAGTTACATCGAGCTCTTACAGAAAATCGACGAAATTTTTATTTCTTATTTGAAAAAAAGCGCTTTATTTTGGAATGAGAGCTTCTTTCTTATTTACCCAAATTGTCTTATAGGTGCAACCCTTTTTTATCTACAGTATCACGTCTATTTACTAATTTCAATGTATAAAGAGATAACGAACCTTACCTCGATTAGGTAAAAAGAAAGGTATACACCTGCAGATTTTCCACATATCTTGCGTCTTGCAATCAACGATGCAGTCGCTGTAAGTGTAAAACATCCGAAGGGAAGTCATTTCATCCTCGAATACACAATCGCGTTTCTCCAGAGCATACGACATAATACTTCTTATGCTGTAAAACATGATTGCCTCTAGCTCCACGCTACGGTGCACCCTGGGCGAGACTAGAAAGTCGATCACGCCTCCACTTGTCATGTCCGGATAATCGTATGGATTAAAGATCGTCACCTGATAGCGTAAAATCTGCCCATTAGACTTTGAAAGTAAAATAAAAATACCGCTATCTGTCCGTCATTCGTCGTAGAAAATTTCAACGCTTATGAATAACTACAAAATAATCGCGTGGAACCGACCAGCGACGAGTGAAATATTCACACGGTATATTTACGTCGTAGGCGAATCGTTTCTAGCAAGAGAAAAAGGAAACTGCAATTTGCATAATGCAGCGAACCTCGGCTGTTGCGCGAGATAATCCTCACAAGCTACCACGATCCACATTTCTGGCGGCGTGATCACGACCGAGACTTGTTTCTGCCTAATTTCTGGTTGAATTTTCGCCAAATTATTTCGGAACTGACGAAACCTGTCTTCGATCCGTCGAATATTGTCGACTAGCACGTGATATTAATTCAGAATTCCGTGGAAGATCGTTGTACGATCTGACGCAAAAGACCGATCAACAAGCAATTGATCATTATTATCAGCGTCAATCTAGTTTGATAATATTTGACTTTAATAATCCATTAAATGTCGCGCACGAATACATCGACGATGATATTATTCGAAGCTTTTAGCTGAATGTTAAACAGCTTGTTTCGAAGAATATCTGAACGAGACGAGCAACGCAAGGAAAGAACGCCACGTCCATAGAATTAAAAATTCCGTAAGCGTTCCGTGCAGGCGCTAGCTTCAACTCGGCTGATGAAAAATTACCTTCCAGCCGGCGCTCGGGAAAATAGGGTAGAAGTAATCGTCCAGAAACGGTTCCAGCAATACCGACAGCCCGCCGTTCTCGGTCAAATTTTGCACCTTCATCGATTTCACTCGGTGACTGACCTCGCGGTTCCTGCGAACATGATCGATGAAAATTCACAAAGACACAACGAAAAAATGGCGACTCGCGTGCACGAAATGCAGTTCTTGCTCGCGAAATAATTTCCGTGCAGCGAGAAAGAAATGGGAAGGAAATTGCACCAAGGTTAACATTAGAACTACCACACCAGTCAAATCGACTGGTTTTACAATTTTATTTTAAAATTCCTACTTCATGTTATATTTTTCCCCGCAATGATGTAATGACTTTCGAAACATTAACTAAAAGAATAATATAATGAATTTTATTTTGCTTTTTATGTATTCAAACTGAAAATAATTTTGTATCAAGGCTACTTATACCAATATCAGTCAAAATGACCGATACTTGTCAAAGTGTAAAAGGGTCCTGCAATCTGTTTATCGAACCCCAATTAACCAGTTTCCTCGTTTTCTACAACTTGCCACGCGTTTTTAAAATTTTTACCGCGTATCATTCGATATGATGATATGAGTTATCAGGAAAATTCCGGATCGATCGCTAGATCGCTAGATGCTAACGCTAGAAATACCACAGCAGTCAAAATGACTGGTTCTACAATTTTATAAATGTGTCATCAAGCCTCGTTTAGAGATCATGGTGCCAGATGAATTAATAATACCAAAAATGTACTACATAACATGGAATTGCTCCTGTAAGAAAGTCATAAATCAACAAATATAAAAATATTCTATTATTACGTATTTTTTAAGGACCAGTCATTTTCACTAGTTTTGGTAAAAATAGCTTCGTGTTAACTATCGGTAGTTCTAATGTTAAAACGCATACGGGACACGAAACGAATAGAAATTTACACGCGGATCTGTGCATGAACGAGGTCGAAAGTACTGAAAAATAAATTTCTCGCACGCGGTTTGCGATGCCGCGCTATGCGAATAAATGATTCATTGACAGGAAGCAAAGGGAATTTAGGTGGTCTGGAAACTCACAAATGCGTGTCGTCCCCTTTAGTCGCGTAATTGAAGGTACAACAGAAGCCGTCCTGCGTCTTGCGGAACGCGAACAGCTCTGAACAGTTCCGTTCCTCGTCATGAAACCGACACTTCGACAGCATGGAGGAACATTGTGGCGTCAACTGAAACGTTTGTCACGTAGACATCGGTTAATGGCAGACAGAAATTTCATCGAAGATGAAAGCACTGTTAGAGAATATTACGGAAAATATTAGGTTGTCGGAAAAGTGTCTTTCTTTTACAGACACGTCTTTTACAACGATGCATCTTTATGCAAACATGAAACCTAATCTGTCGAACGTTGTGATCTTTATTTTGATAGGACAAAATAATTCGATACAATAATATAAAACGGAAAATGTTGTGCATCCATTATTTACTTATAAAACGAAAGAAACTTTTCGGACGACCTAATACAGTAGTTTAGAACGTGCTGAAAGAATAGATGACAAGAAATATTTGAATTTGCATAATGTTAAATCATTCGGTAAGTTCGTGGATTACGGCGTGTTGGAAGAATAGATTTTATTTTTATTTGGTAGAATTTTTACAATGAATTCTCATTGAGAATTATAAGTAAATTAAAAAGAATAGATGACACGAAATATTTGAATTTGCATAATGTTAAATCATTCGATAAGTTCGTGGATTACGGCGTGTTGGGAGAATAGATTTTTTTTTTATTTGGTAGAATTTTTACANATAAATTCTCATTGAGAATTATAAGTAAATTAGAAAGAATAGATGACACGAAATATTTGAAGTTGCATAATGTTAAATCATTCGATAAGTTCGTGGATTACGGCGTGTTGGAAGAAAAGATTTTTTTTTTTATTTGGTAGAATTTTTACAATGAATTCTTATTGAGAATTATAAGTAAATTAGAAAGAATAGATGACACAAATATTTGAATTTATATGATATTAGATTATTCTATAGATTCGTTCATAGTTTTTATCGCGTGTTTTATGAATACAGAACGATAAACGACAAAAATACCGATCTTAACAAAATTACGTTCGGTCTAGAAAAGGTACTCGAGATGAAAGAGCTAGTGAATAGCAAACATTCTGATTTTAGCTCACTCGTTTCATTATGTCGGTGATGCTGTAATAGCCATTGTAAAACACAGTGAGAAGTTGGTCGATTCGATAGAACCGGTTTTGCGGCTTGAACTCCGAGTCGTAAAGATCGCCCAGTTGCGAAATCATGTTGAGAATCTCGTCGACGGGTAAATCAGAGATATTCGCCGTGAAGCTGAATGTTAATTAAATGGAACTTTGAACAAAATTACAAGGAACACTGGTTTTGATAAAAACTTTATGCAAAAATCATGTAAAATATGAAGCACGCGGGAAAAAGATGTAGATGCAATTTTTTAAATTGATCAGGCAAATTTTCATGGATACGGTTGGTCAATTGCGCGAGTAGAATGAGTAAACGATGTAATATAATAAAACGTATTCGTTAGAAGGCAGTCGGCGATCGATGTTCTCCGAAACGTTTCGGTCAAAAATTAAATTAAAAATTCTATCTCATGAAAATTAACGGCTCGACGTTACATACGCGGACAAGCGGTCAAAGTATCCATGGAAATTAGTCGCAAATTTACATCAGATAGAATTACACGGATCAGGTTAAATATTTATCCTCGTCGTTATAAATCATGATTAAGTGAAACAACGTTAGTTGCGATTTCAGTATTAATTAGTCGTTCATCCCTCTCGTGCTTTAGAGAAGGAGAAATACGACGCTATACGTTGCATATTAATGGGAATTTTTTTTTTTTTGGTAAATTTAAAGTAATTCTCGCTAACTGAATATTAATGGCCAGTTTTTGCAAATTCGAAGCTAATTAGGGACACGTTTTTGCGTTCCCTTTTAATGAACGCTTCCTTCCATCAACGCGAGCAACTTTCTAAATACATCGGCGTGGCGCGATATTATCGCGATGATCCGAGAACTACGGAATAATGTTACGTATTCGCAAAAATATATCACCGGTGCCCTTTGTTTAAATTGTGGATCTAGAAATATTGGAACGAAGCATAAGTTTGGATTATAGAGTGGAAAATTTGAAATCTAATTCAGAGAGAAGTGAATCATGACGTCCATATTTTGTACTGTCAGTTATGAAAATAATTAATCCGACAGATTAATATATAAACTGATGAATAAAAATATTGATACCGATCAGATTATCCTTGTAAAATCCTGCATAAATCTTTGTCTAAATTGTTCTGTAAAACATTGCATTATTTTCGAAACTGAAATTCAAATATAGCATATAATTCAATATCGTTAAGCAGCCGAAAAATACAAGTAAATAATAAAAAGTGGATATTAGACTGTTTCTATTGGAACATAAGATTGCAACGAATGCGAAATCGATACAAGAATCAAATCTAGAAACCGATACAGACTTAAGAAGTTAATTTAGGAGCGGCAAAAAAACCAATGTGGAATTTTTATAGCAGTTACTCAGAATAAAGATTTTATACGGCGCGTTTAATAACCGAAATCAATAATCTAATTGTTTTTAATCCTTGAAACTTATAATTGGATAAAGAATGATATTTTTTTCAAATTTGTACAGAATTTTATAAGGATATCTAGTCTGTACCATTCACTATTTATTTAAATCTACATATGAATTTGCATACAAAAAAGGGATATTAATATGCTGTAGATAATGTACTGTTGAAAATAATAAATACATTGCATCGTATTTCTCTGACAGTGCTTATAGGTCATGCTTAAACAAGCACTTGACAAATATCCATTCTCAATAATTCATGATAAATAATAAATATGCAGAACTGGGCATATTACAAATTGCTCTGTACGACAATATGCTACACATTGTACGTACATCCCTATATTTTTATATACAGCGACGAGCAAAAGTGTAAACACACTCCGCTGATTTTATGTAAAAGGCGATACTACGATTGATTTTTCAAGTGATCGGTAAAGATTAGGTAACAGTAACTACAAGCTACGTCTGATTAACGAAATGTAATAGTTCATTTTCATTAACATTAATAATGTACAGAATATTTTATAATAATTGTGTTTTGAAACGATGTTTACAGTTTTGCACGTTTCTTCAGAATTAGCATGTAAATGTCAGGGAAACGAAACTGTCAATAAGCACTGATTGTCCACTGTTTCGCAGTCAACCGTTCCACACTATTGTTAGATTACTTTTCAGTTTGATATGCTTAATTCAAGATGAAGCCACTTAGTGAAGATAAAAAGAACGGTATTATTTGTTTGTGTGATAAAGGTTTGTCGTTGCGGCAAATTGCAGAGAAACGTGGTGTCAGTCATACGATAGTTGCAAGAATAAGAAAAAAGTATGTTAGTGCACTAATTTCTTCACAAAACGGTAGACCGCGACTTAATTCGGATAGAGCAGCATGTGAAATTGCACACTGTATTCGGTCGGATAGTTAGAAAACACCAAAAATTGCTGCTCAGGAAATCGAAATAAGTGCTAGCGAATTGGACCATTCGTCGCTCTTTAAAGAGAATTGGTTTACGAGTGAAGGAAAAAGAAAGTAAACCAGCTCTTTCAAACAAAAATATTAAATTACGAAAACAATTTGTTGATACCTACAAAGAATGGACGACCGAAGATTGGAAAAGAGTTATATGGAGTGACGAAACAAAAATTAACAGATTCGAATCCGACGGAAGGTCCTGGTATTCATCCGACTTCATCCGAAAATAACGATCAACCAGGTGGTATAAAACAAACTATGAAGTTTGAAGGTGGCTCAATTATGTGTTGGGGTTGCTTTACTCACAGAGGTATTGGTCCCTTAGTTCGAATCGAAGGTATAATGCGAAAAGAGCATTATTTGACCATTCTACAAAGTAATTTACCTTCTGTAGTTAATTCTATTGGATATAATGAACGTGAAGTAGTATTTCAACAAGACGGGAATCCTAAGCATACTGCAAAAATAATTAAAACATGGCTAGCAAATCAAAATTTTTCTGTGATGAAGTGGCCAGCACAAAGTTCGGATATGAATCCGATCGAAAATTTGTGGTCCATTTTGAAAAGAAGGCTGGCAAAATATAATAATTCACCTTCAGGTGTTCATGAATTATGGGAAAGAACACAACAGGAATGGTACAACATTGAACCACAAATAATTAAAAATTTAATTGACAGTATAGCCTCGTAGATTAAAAGCATTAAAAAAAAGTAAAGGAAAATGGACGAAATACTAGGTTGAAACCTTAATTCGACGAATATAATTAAAGTGCAAAACTGTAAACATTGTTTCAAAACACAATTATTATAAAATATTCTGTACATTATTAATGTTAATGAAAATGAACTATTACATTTCGTTAATCAGACGTAGCTTGTAGTTACTGTTACCTAATCTTTACCGATCACTTGAAAAATTAGTCGTAGTATCGCCTTTTACATAAAATCAGTGGAGTGTGTTCACACTTTTGCTCGTCACTGTATATAGTTCTATCGTATAAGCATCTGGTGCTACCTTAAACTTTATATCCTACAGAAATATTTTCTCTGTTTTCGTTTTACAACAAAGTTACAAATTCGAAAGTTGAAACTTGATTTTAGCTATTATAGAGCGAAACTCCTAACGTTTGCTCATAAGTTTCCTCATAACGCTGATGCTGAAACTCCTCGGTGAATTTTCCTCGTTTCGAACGAATACGTAACAGCGGCTTTGTACGAAATAGAATTTTCGGGAATGCAGGAAAATAGCGGTGGAATTCGTTTATGAACGAAAGGCAATTCTAAACGCGAAGCCGCAGCTTCGGCCGCAATTGAAATTATTCGTGCAGCGCCATTCGGTGCTACGGGGTGTCCAATGAACCTAACCGCTCTGCGCTCGATTGCATTCTACTTCCTCCGCGGCTGCGTTTCGGCCCTTCGTCAATGCCACTTGTGTTTATTTAATGCTAGACAGTGCTCACATTTCGTTTGCCAACTCCATCGCCGATCGACGACTTATTCGATTGATGCTGCAGATCGCTATGCCTTAAAAAAAAATTTTTTTTTCATGAAATCGTTCTCAAAGAACCGACAATTTCGTTGAAAATTCCTTGCTTTATGATTTTTTTAATTACTATTACTTAAGTAAGCGAGTGTTTATTATAATCCGTGCTTATTATACATACATATATATGTATACACACAATAAGACAAATTATAAATAAGGACCAAGTAATGAAAAAGAATACATAAAAATTTGAGTAAATCAAAGGCAAACAAAAATTTGCATAATTTCAAGAAAAGCAATTAGTTTAACAAAAACGGAATTTATTGACAGAATAAGTAGAACCACGGAATAAACTGGCTAATAAAATATTGACACGACAATGGACTTTAGTAGAGTTAAATAAAGAGAAAATGCTCTTGCAGTAAGAATAAAGGTTCCAAACAATTTCAGCCAGATAGTAACTTTGGAAAGCTTTCAGGCATTTTAGCTGGACGTTCATTTTACTTCTGGAGAAACTGCAGCAATTTTCGAAGTAGTTGGAATAAACGATCTTTCGATATTGAAGCATCCAGCTTGTCTCGTAAAAACATTACTCGGCCCCATTTTTAAACAATAGCACAACTAGATATACAAAGGCATGTTTAATTTACCTGGGAAATTTAATTTGTATGTGGGGAAGTATTCCGTTTCGACGCTGGTGAACAGCGGATTCTCCATAAATTCGAGATACCCGTAATAAATCGTGCAAACCATAGCGGGCACCGTGACCGCGTATACCAGGAACCATAGCGTTCTGAAAATATCGTTCCGGAAAACTCGATCGGATGAATTTTTCCGCGTGCAACCGCGCGAATTTCAGTTAACAAGTTTTCTCTCCACCCCGTCGTAAATTCTAAATATTTACATCGTGGAATAGGCTTTCGTCGAACGTTACGATGCGCCAGTACACAGGCTGTTTCAAAAAAATGTAGCATGCGGCATGTAGTACTCATTACATGAAACAGATACGTTTGAATAAATATGGCTCTAAAAATTTTCCAATGCTAAATTATTAGAACGGAGTCACCAGTGATAGCAGTAGTTTAGCTTAAATTTAAATCAGGTTAACATGAAGTTTATCTTAAAATTGAACGAATTAATCTAATAATAGAATAAAGTAGTGCAATAAAGTATTCTAAATGACAGTCTAAGACAATAGATACCTACTTTAAAGTTGAATATACCCGAACTGTCATGAAACAATTAACTAGCACTTTGACTGCCACGTCGAAATCACATGTTTCGCTCAGGACGCCACGGGAGTATTTTTATTATTCAAAGCATTTAATGGCAAAATAATAATAAATTGACGATGTGAAACAACATTCCTCCCCAATGGACCGTTTATCTTATTCGTGGTCACGGGTGATCACCGTGGCGCATTGGTAACAGTTGATGGTGACATATTATAACAAGGCTTCGTTTATTTCAACGAACCATTCGCATTTGTTATTTCATCGTAAGCAAAGCGTCCAGAATATATTGTTGAAACGTGTACAAGATATTAGTAAACGGTATTTGCTCATTCTATATATAATAGTAAGATGGAGAAACAAGCATGACATTTTTATGATTTCGACGAAACATTAGGAAGAAAGGGTAGAGGTCCGCAAAAAAAATCATGTTTGTGATAAACCAATGGTAGTGGTAGATTACAACAGAGGAAACTGTGCTGCAGATTTATCGGATCAAATGATAGCATATTCTACACCACATAGAAGAACCCTCAAGTGGTATATAAAATTAGCTTCAGAGCTATTGTTAAATACATCAATTTCAAACGCGATGATACTCTATAAACAAGCAACGAAAACAAAAATCAAGGTATCAGATTTTAGAATGGCACTCGCAATGCACCTTACACAGTGCCATTCACCAGAGCCGTCAAATATACTTATTCGACAAAGATTGTGACACTAAATGCAGAAGAAAGAAGAGCAAGCGTACCTGACACGAAAATTTTGCAGAGAGAGCTATAAAAAAATGTTAAACAGTCAGGATCAAAAATTGCTAAGAATCGGACCAAAAAGGTGACCACATATTGTTCAGATTGTATCAATAGGCCACATTTATGTTTAAAGTGTTTTAGCACAATGCACCGTTAGATGCAAGATTTGTTGTCATTTTTTTTTTATTGATGTTCTAATAAAAATGTTTAATTGTTCAATGGGGTACTTTTTATTTCAAAGTATCTTCTATTTATCGGTTATATTCAAAATGCCGTAACTGTCAATTTTCATCCAATTTTTACAATTGTAAGAAGTTGAAGCACTCCGGTCACCAATGACCACCGTGACCGGTCATATATTACCAACGTAGCAGTCAAAGTGCTAAACGATTTAACAATACTAAACGAGAGTTGAGATTCTTTGTTTATTTTTATTAGTACTACATTCTATACTGTGACCGCAACCTTTGGAAACAGCTGTATACAGTGTCTGTATAAGCGTCGAAATTGTTTCATCGTCAACACGGTTTATTTGAAATTCGTTGCGTTTCGCGTGGAAATCCATCGGTGCGTGCACCTGCGTCTAAATTACCTGTCGAACCACGTTGCTTCCGAATCCACGAAGTACCTGAATCCAGCCAACTTCGTGTACTTGCAGTACAGCTTAGAGTATTTCAACAGCGTTCGCGTGAAACGAGATCTGGACCGAGTTGTACGCGTCTCTAACAGCCAATCGAGTGGAACCTTGAATTCCTTCTTACATTTAGGTTTATCCTCGTACCAAACTTTCATTTTGCTCTCTTCGCCTACAGTTAATTCTGGAAAAACTCCCTGGTCACGGCTAACACTGTGCTCGTCGTGTTTTTAATATTGCGTCGATCATCGTGGATTTATAAACGAAAACACGGCCAAGTGAAATTACGGATTCCAATGAACGAAATAATTCGGAACGCGCGAGTTGCTCTCCGTACTAATAATAACGTTTAACGAAAAATGAAATTTAACGAAATCGCATGAAAAGAGAGGCGAATAACCGTTATACGAAAGGATGTGAAATAAAACGTATAAAGAGGTGTGGAATATGGAAATCCAAATTTTGTAATCAAGAGAAAAATGTTGAAACTCGAAATCACGTTATGTTCGATACAATTATGCGTCTAGCCATTCGCTTTCGGTATTTGCATGGCGACTGTAGTTCGCGAACGTAAATTACTCGTCCCATCCTTCTCCTCTGTTTTCTGTCACGCGTATCGTTCTTCCGATACAAGTATGCAAGCAAAGCCGCGTATCTCTGGCATCGTTTCACCACCGATGGTCATCGCTTGTTTCACGCACATCCACGATAGAATCCTCCGTATGCTCGTGGAATTTGTTACAACTTTTGAACCTGCCTTTGTAATGAAATTTTTAAATATGCAAGTATATAGCAGGGAATTGAAATAAATGTTACGTTGTCGTAAATAAAAAAGTACAGATTTATTATGTAAATAAGGAAGAACGTGAACACTATTCTTGAATTTATGTCGGTAGAAAAGCTATCTATAAATTTAATTATCTCCACGTTCCATCGTTTAAATGCTTTCATTTTTTTTTTTTTTTTTTTTTTTTTTTTGTAATAAAAAATATTTAATCTCGCGTTTCTAGTTACACGATCAGCTATCGATCGTTTGATTAAAGAGGACGACACGAAACTGATCGATGAGCGATAGTTGAATAAAAAGGAGAAGAAGGCAGAGAAACGAAGTTTCGTCCAAGTTTCCCGAGCGTTCGCGAGTCACTGATTTCGCAAACGTCTCTTCTATTAACGTCCTTAACTTTCACGAGAAAGTTGGAGCTGGTTGGAAATCGAAGAGACAGGTTTTCGGCTATCCGTGTCTTATCAAATGATCCGTAACCGAGGGTGTAACAGCCATCATCAATTTACCGCAGCGATCATCATCGTGACAACCGAATCGCGATACTGCCCGAATTAAATAGAACTCGAACGGTGATTGATCGGTTAAGTTGTTTGCGGGTGAAATATTAATCAAAATTTCGATCCCATAAAGCATTTTTTGAATCGATAGTTGTAAATGGTTTGAATGGCTTAAGGGTTATTAGAAAGGTGATGTTTATATTTATCCAGAACTATTAATCTTATAAATATTATTAGCGCGGTATCATATTTGAAAAATTGTTAATTATCAGATATTTATAAAAATTAAATCTAAAAATAAATATCATAGTTACCAATAAAATTATACTATTTAGATATACAACAATGACATAATTTAAAGTAAACCTGTTTGAATAATTTAAACAATGGTACAATAATAAATAATAAAATAATAAAGTAATTAAACAATGGTAGTTTAATATATAGGAATGATATTATGATAAATTTATGTTTAAAATCCCACATAAATTGAGGATTGAAATATAGAAGGAAACGAATAGCGAAGAATAGCGAAGTCATAATTTCGAAATTGCAGCGCTCTCTTTGGAACGGAAACGGAGTAACGGAGTGTCGCGATTGCAAATTGAATATTAATGACCACTTTATGGATTCCGATCGAGTGGAGCTAAAGCCGAATTAAATATTAATGAGGCCCTTTCACGCGAAGAATTAATTATAACATTCGCGTGAAATCTGAACGAATCATACGTATTATGAATTTCAAATATTCGGCTTCGAAGAATTTGCTAGGCCCGCTTTTATCTATGTGAACTACAAGAAGTCAATCGATTGAATACATGCATTCATTCAAAACAACTTCATATTCCAATCAAGTTCAGTCGTTATGTATATAATTTCACATAACAAATCTTGATATGATATATTGAAAATCTTGAACATTTTCTTTTTTTATTTATTTATTAAAATTTACAATCAATTCTCACATTGAGAATTTTTAGTAATATTTTCTGGCGTGGTACAATGACATGGTTAATTATTTATAATAAGTTAGAGCTTATTATGGATATGTATAATTTATAAGTAAAACTTGATTAAGTAGGTATTTAATATAGATATCTATAATAATTAAGTCTAGAGCTTAGGTCTAGCGGGTAGTTTCTCTTTAGCCTGCGGATTTGATCCGACGTATCGAGTAATCCACTAATAAGGGGGTTTCGATGATTGGTGATTTTATTGTTGTATTTGTAGCTATAAAATCTTGAACATGAACGATAAAAGACAACAATATTGATTAGTCGAGCACGGACTAAATGAGAATAATTCTATTTACTCAATATTGCTACTTACAATTATTATTATTTATTATTATTTATTTTAGCCCGCGCTTTTCGGCTTTGGACGAACTTTCGACTTACATTTCTTACACTTATTTTGTTCCTTATATTAGGTCATCCCATAAGTTCGTGCCGTTTTTCGAGCGGTTATATATGTTAAGATTGTTTAAATAGCTTTCAGTTTCATGAAAAAATGTAATCCCCCTCTCGTTGTTCTTCTTGTTGATTTTTCAACAAGATCGCGAATTTTATCTTCGTCTGTCTGAGGAGGACGTCCGGAGCGTTCCTCGTCTTCTAAACAGAAATTCCCAGCTCTAAAATGTTGGAACCACTTCCTACAGGTGCGAGATGAAAGCGCATTTTCTCCGTAAACAGCACATATGCTTTTCGTGGCAATTGTTACAGAACTTCCTTTCCGAAATTCATATAAGATGAGATGTCGAAGATGGATACGCATTTCACTCGTGATTTTTTACTGTTAGAAGTCACTGTGTTCACTATATTACGATCTTATACCCACGAAAATCTGCTCTAGCCTGTTCTTGATCAGCTAAGCTCAAGTGCATTGGTCCCTTATCGCCGTATGTTTATAGATCGACACATGAAATGTATACACAAAAGTCGGCACGAACTTATGGGATGATCTAATATATCTACCTCCCCTCTTATCTACTCTATTGTATTGCACTCCCGTAAATTATTCTATCTCTGAAAGCTAAAAACTAATCACTAAAACTATTGCAACTTATGACTACTCATTATTGTCACTTTTGGTCTTTTGCCTCCTTGCTGTGCTACCTTCTTGTCATTCCTCCCCGTCTTGTATCGCCCTTGCCCTTCTCTTCTCTATTATTGCTTTTAATTCCGTTAGTCCTTCTCCAGTCCCATTCAGTGTTTTTTCCATATCTTTTGGTCCTCCCATTATTTCATATTCTTCTATTACATGTCTCAGGTCTTCTTCTTTCCTTTTACATAGTCTTTTTTTTTTAAATAATTTATTTATTTAAATTTTACAATTTGTCCAATAGGACATTTGGTGAAGTGATATAGCTTATAAATTAAATATAGCACGTGGATGGTTACCCCGAGTGGGGCTCCATCATCGCGTTTACTAGGCTACGTCATTAGTGAGATCCGCTGGGTGTTTCTTTTCCAATCTTCTATCTATGCTTGCTTTAATCGTTTCCATATCCAGTCGGTTCGGGTGTGTTGTTGTTCTTGCTTTGTACCTCTCCGCGTACCTGCTTATTTCCTCTTTTATCGTTGGTATTCCCAGGTCCTTTCGAATTTCCTAGTTTCTAACGTACCATGGGGCATTTTCTATTGTTCTTAGGATTTTAGCTTGCATTGTTTCAATTTTCTTTATATGGCTCATTGCTGCTATCCCCCATAGTGGTATTCCGTATGTCCATATTGGTTTTATGATTGTTTTATATATTTTTATTTTGTTTGTTTTACATAGTCTGTATCTTTTTTCTCCCTCCTCTTTCCAGTATTCCCTCGCTTTGGTCTCGCTTCCACATCTGAATCTGGCTAGAATTTTCCTGTCCTTCCACTTCATCTATTTATAATTTTAACAACTATATATCGTATAATCCAAAATAGAAGATTCATGAAATAAAAAGAAAAAGAAAACAGCGGTGCTAATCTGCACTGTACGTAGTCTGCGACGAAAAATTAATAAGGAAGATACGCTGCAGACAAGTAGCAAAAATCTTGCATCAGCCACGCCGGAAGTTGCTGTGCAACGTTTCATTAAATCACGATACAACGCGATGTATCGTTACAGGAGCCTCACATTTTCTCGAACATTATGTCATTCTTTTCGCACTGTCTACGTTCTCTGTGATTTGCGGCCGGCTTGATTTGCGGTTTCTCCTAAATTTAACCACCCTTCCTCTCATATTAATTTCTCTCATCTACCAAAATCATATTTCTCCGCATGCAAGACTATCGTGATAATTTCGTTGCTACGAAACGGTCAAATGTTTCTAATGAGAGCTAATTACGTTCTCGAGTATTGAATTTGGGATTTAGTTTCTTCGGATGCAACATTTGAATAAATCTGTTAGAGTTTATTTAATTTATAAAGTTTGTGAATTTATGAGTTTTACAATTTAGTCGTCTACGTTCAGATAATATTCAATTCACCTCGTATAAATAATTGTTTATCTCAGATAGTAAATAATTCTAATTAAATAATATGTAATTAATATAATAATGATTTAATACATTTTAAATACTATATATTTTCGTGCATCTTTATAACTGCGATATCTTTGTAATTTTCATCTCTGCCATGTCTCTATAATATATATATCTGTCATAAATCTAATAGTTAGAGTTTATGCCAATGATCGAGCCCTGTGGAAATTTTTACGAAATTGACCAAATTGTTGTCTTGATAACCCAGGTGTGCTATCTTTAATTTCTCAATGACGAGTGTAAAGTTTTTCGTCTGTAACGTATAATATCAAAACATTATGAGCTCAGGGTATGCGGCTTGCTGGAAATAAGTCACAATGTCGTAGATGTTTGTATACAACAAAGAAAAACTGTTCCATACTAAGGTCGAAATGATAACACACTCCGTTAATATGTTTAGAAATTGCTCAGTAGTTTATGATCTATCAACGAGGAAAGATTGCAGTACGATATTATATAAATTTGTAAGTATGTAAGTAAATTCTAGAAATAAAACAGCAACAGTTATCAGTAGCAAAAATATCGAAAGTAATAATAAGAAGTCGTAAAGTAATACACAATTTCTTAAAAAATGTTGAAGAAAAGTACTGGTCGGCCGTCATCGTTATCCGATCGTGATAAGCGAGCAATTTTGCGTGTTGCTTCCAACTCGCAGTTAACAACGATGTAAATAATGGAAGAATCTAGTGTTAGTGACAGTGTTTCAAGTGTTCGTCGAGTTCTACTATCCTGCAAAGATATTAAGAGGCTAAAATTGAAAAAGAAACCTTCATTAACAGCGAAACACAAAGTAGAACGTTTACTTTGCAAAAGAAAGAGTGCATTGGAAAAAGAAATGGAGAAGGGTACTATTTTCAGACGAAAAAGATTCAACTTGGATGGTTCTGATGGGTTCCAATATTATTTTCATGACACAAGAAAAAAGACAATGTCGGCAATTCGACGACAAATGGGAGGAGGCAGCGTAATGGTTTGGGCCGGCATCGATTATTTCGGCAAGACAAGTATCAAGTTCATCAATGGGAGAATGAATAGTGTCCGATACATGAAATTAATCAAAGAACAAATAAACAATCATGCAAAACGCATTTCTGGACCTGATTAAATCTTTCAACAAGATAATGCACCTGTACACACATCAAGATTGGTCCAATCATATTTTAATGAAAATAATATATCTATTTTGTCGTGGCCTGCACGCTTCCCGGACCTTAAATATTATTGAAAATTGCTGGGCAGAACTTGTTCACGGTGTATACGCGAATGGAAAGCAGTATCAACGAGTACAAGAATTAAAAAATGCAGTTGTACGCGAATGGCATACACGTTAAATCAAAATTATATCCAGAAACTATATAAATCGATACCAAATCGTACAATAAAAGTAATAGAAAATAAAGAGGGATGTACCCATTATTAAATAAGTATATATGTTTGATAAGTAATTATTATTAGTTACAATTTATGTTGATTATTATCTTCTGTGGCGGCACTCGACAGTAAACTTTCCAACAGTTTCTGTCCCGTGGCTCGCTGCACAAAGGCCCTATCCGTGCGGACAGATGATTGCCAGATGCCGATACATTCGTACAGAATATTTTCAGCTAACTTAAGGACCCGCTATAAATCTTAGGATTTATTTTAGCTAAGAGACAAATAGTCTTTGTCTTACGACGATGTCATCCTCACCGTCTGGGAAGGTCGACTTCCGTCGCGCGTGCGGAGCGTCCTAGCCTTCGTACAGAGCAGAGACCCTGAAACCCGCAACCAAATCGCCGACAGCATTTTCGAAGCCACCTCTGAACCAGGACAGATCTTCGTGGCCAGCGCAAACCGACTACCTGCAGTAACCCATCCACTCGGACAGAACAGCGGAATAGGCGATTCCGTGGCAGCCGCCCTCCTCGTGTTGAACGATCGGATAAACCAGATTCAAACGCAAATAGCCGAACTGAGAATCGACGTACAGTGCCGACGACGATCACAATCGCGCTCGCGTACACGATTCCACCGCCGTTCGCGCTCCCGCGATTCGCCGCGGCAAGGCGGACTATGTTTCTACCACGCACGGTTTCGAGAACACGCGAGGAAGTGCACACTCCCATGCTCTTGGAATTCGGGAAACGGGACCAGCCGTCCGTAAAAGCGGCAAACGACGACGGTTTAGTATCCCGCCGCATACTCGTAACGGACAGGAACTCGCGAATATCCTATCTTATCGACACTGGCGCCGATATTTACGTATACCCGCGCAACAAGTTACACGGACCCGTGAACAGAAGCGAGTACGAGCTGTTCGCGGCCAACGGGACACGGATCACAACATACGGCACCATCGCGATCAATCTAAACATGTCCCTACGCAGAGCCTTCAAATGGAATTTCACAGTTGCCGACGTCAAAACGCCCATCATCGGCATGGATTTTTTAAGTCACTACGGGTTGCTCGTGGACCTGTGAAAAAAAGGCTCATCGACACGACAACTCAAATGTCATGAAGGGGATACACCGCCACGACAGACGAAGCGTCCGTTAAGACCATCATCGGCGAATCACCGTACCACCAACTCTTGGCAGAATTTCCGGACCTCACTCGCCCACCGATTTTCGGAAGAGAGAAGATTCGACACGGTGTGGTACACCACATCGAAACCGCAGCCGGCCCACCAGTCTACAACAAACCTCGCCATCTCGCACCTGATCGACTTAAACAGGTAAAAGCGGAATTTCAACTCATGATAGAGCAAGGCGCGATGCGACCCTCGAAAAGCCCGTGAGCATCACCCCTGCACGTAGTTCCGAAAAAGGACGGCAACTTGCGACCATGTGGCGACTACCGTGCGTTGAACGCCCGCACCGTACCCGACAGGTATTCACCGCCACATATCGCCAAAATCGATCTCGTCCGCGCCTACCATCAAATTCCGATTGCGCCCCAAGATGTCGAAAAAACCGCCATAACAACACCTTTTGGACTTTTCGAAGCAACAAACATGATGTTTGGACTTCGGAACGCCGCGCAAACATGTCAGCGGTTCGTCGATGAAATCACGCGCGATCTCGATTTCGTCTACGCGTACATTGACGATTTTCTTATAGCATCGGACGACGAAAAACAACATCGCGAACATCTGAAAATTTTGTTCAACCGCCTCAATAATTACGGTGTAGTAATAAACCCGACGAAATGCAAATTCGGCGTACACGAGATCACATTCCTCGGATACTCGGTAAACTCCGACAGAATTAAACCGCCGCCCGAACGTGTCGAAGCGATTGTAGAAATGTCGAAACCCGCGAACGCCAAGCAATTACGTAGATACCTCGGTATGATAAACTTCTACCGACGTTTCATACCGGGGGCCGCAAAAACACTTAAGCCACTCAATGACCTGTCAAAAGGTGCGAAAAAGTGCAACGCGCCCATCGAGTGGTCGGAACAATCGGAAAACAGCTTTCGCGAATCGCAACGAGCCCTCGCGAACGCCGCGACGTTAGCACACCCGATACCTGGTGCACCTATCAGCCTAACCGTAGATGCGTCCGACTACGCAATAGGCGCTGNGCGTACGACCGCGAACTCCTCGCAATATACACCGCGGTCAAACACTTTCGGCACGTTCTGGAAGGCAGGCATTTCGTGGTATACACCGACCATAAACCGCTCATCTACGCGTTCAACCAAAAGCCAGAGAAGTGCTCGCCGAGGCAGTTCAGATACCTGGACTATATCGGTCAATATACCACCGATATACGGTATATAAGAGGTATCAACAACAACATAGCCGACGCTCTGTCACGCATCGAAGCGATAGGAAAATCCGTGGATCATCAAACTCTCGTCGTCGCGCAAGGAAACGATAACAAACTAAGCGAAATCGTCAACTCCGGTACAACCTCGTTACGGTTAAAGAAAGTACGCTTTCCTGATCACGACGTAGAAACATATTGCGACGTATCAGACGACACTGTAAGACCGTACGTACCGAAATCCTTGCGACGCGACGTATTTAATTCGCTCCACGGACTTTCCCATCCAGGGATACGTGCCACGCAAAAACTGCTGACGTCGCGTTTCATTTGGCCGTCCGCGGATAAAGATTGCCGGACTTGGGCACGACAATGTATCCCGTGTCAACGATGCAAGGTCACCAGGCACGTATCCTCACCCGTTGAAACGTTCGAAACTTTAGCAGGCCGGTTGGAGCATATACACGTAGAAATTATCGTGATGCAATATTCGCAAGGATACCGATATTGTCTAACGTGTATCGACCGTTTTTCGCGTTGGCCTGAAGCAATTTCCATCGTCGATATGGAAGCAACAACCGTTGCCTCGGTCCTCCTCTCTACATGGATAGCTCGTTTCGGCGTACCTTCAAAAATAACAACCGATCAAGGACGCCAATTCGAATCGAATCTTTTTAATGAACTATGCCGCATCTACGCATTAAGCATCTACGCACGACAGCTTACCACCCCGCGTCCAACGGGATGGTAGAGCGCCTACATCGACAACTAAAGGCAGCAATAAAATGTCACAATACGAGCAACTAGGTAGAAATCCTACCAATTGTTTTATTAGGCATAAGAACCGCTATCAAGGAGGGCGTGAACGCAACGACAGCCGAAATGATTTACGGTACCGGCATACGATTGCCGACAGAATTCTTCGTACCAACGAAACTACAGCACAACTCAGAATTCGCGAATCGTTTAAGAAAGCGAATAGAGAAAATCAGGCCTCGCCTGATTACGCGACACGGCTAGAAGAAAACCTTCGTGTTCCGCGAGATCGAAACATCGCCATATGTATTTGTACGTCATGACGCGAGCGGAGGCCCTTTACAACCACCTTATGACGGACCTTACCAGGTTATACAGCATGAAAAAAAGATTTTCACCGTCAAAATGAATAACAAAAATGTAATAGTCTCCCTAGATCGGTTGAAACCCGCTTTTATTGTATCCGACGACATTGAACAACAGCAACTAGAAAATATTGCAGGAACCCACGACATTTTCATACCGCGTACAACCAAACCAACGCAAAATGCCGAGCGGGCACAGCAAAGCGAAGGTGACTCAAGAAGTCGGTTCACCACGCGCTCGGGCAGGAGAGTTCGCTTTCCTGATTATTTTCAGGCAGGTTTTAAATAAGTAGCACGTAAGACCTGCCGACGACGAAGATGTACATAATAAAAAACGTTATTACTGGTAAGGGGGTACTGTGGCGGCACTCGACAGTAAACTTTCCAACAGTTTCTGTCCCGTGCCTCGCTGCACAAAGGCCCTATCCGTGCGGACAGATGATTGCCAGATGCCGATACGTTCGTACAGAATATTTTCAGCAAGCCTAAATAATATATAATCTTAGGATTTATTTTAGCTAAGAGACAAATAGTCTTTGTCTTACTAGTCCCTAAGTCTACCACCTACCACGGGAAGACAGGAGAAATCTGCTTTTTCTCACGTATGATGCTTCCCCCTAGCAACTTTCTCTCAAGAGCAGTTAGCATCCTTTTCCAAGGACTAACACAAAAATTCATCAATTAACAACGACGTTCATTTCCCTCACTATCCGAACCAAAGCTTTCCTCAACGAATCCGATGATCTCTCGCATCCTTAGACACACCCCATCTCAGTTTTCCTTCGCAGCATCATCGCGACGGAAAGTCAGTCTTCTACATAGAGTCGTTACCCTTTCGGTCGTTGCATAGAGTTGACACACAACGGTCGTTACAATCGCACGGTCTGAGTCAATCGACAATCCAAGTCTTCGGCATCTCGCGCAATCATCGCCAAACTCCCGTCGCATCAAAGTATACTGACCAGCAGTTGAACGGTTAACCGCGAATCGCGCGCCGCTAGTAGTAATCGCGAGTCCCGCGCTTCAGTGTATATTCAGAATAAATAGTGAATAAATACTTATTGTTAACTATGTCTGAGTGTTCATTTCACACCTATCACGACTGATCCACCTCACTTCTTATCGTACATGTGTTATCATTTCGTTCTTAAAATAAAACAATTTCTTTTGTTACACACTAAACCTCAATATTTTTAATTATTTTCAACGCACGGCATATTCTGAACTCATAATGTTTTGATATTATACGTTACAGATGAAAAACTTTACACGTCTCATTGAGAAATTAAAGATAGCACACCTGGGTTATTTTTTCGACGAGGAGTGTAGGACGTTTTTGTTCTTATGATCTTAAAATACGTATAGAACTGAAACACAGTTTCAAATAGACATACAGAGAATTTAAAAAGTAGAGAATGAGAATCAGTATCAAAAAATACATAGAATAAAAAATATAAAACAGTTAGAATACAAGTTAATGTATGTATCATACAAAAATCTCGTACAGCAAAAACTCGTGTATCAATAAATGGCAATAATCTATTTAATTATAAAAATTCCAAATCCATTTACACTTTGATTGTTCTTCACTTCAATAATATTTTGTCAAATTAGAATCATTCAAGTCAGAAATTTAAAGTATAGAGTATTTACACTATAACGAGTAATTAGTATAATGGTGCAAACTACAATCATTGAAGTCAGAAATTTAAAGTATAGAGTATTTACACTATAACAAGTAATTAGTATAATGGTGCAAACTATAATCATTGAAGTCAGAAATTTAAAGTAATAGAGTATTTAGACTATGATAAGTAATTAGCATAATGGTGCAATATTCAGCTGCGATACAATAATCAACGACCCTAATAACGAGAGAATTTTAGATATCTTTGTCTTATTTATCATATCGGCTACATATAAATTTCAATTATCTCAAGTTAGCCCTCTGATCCTCAGCGAGACACACACGAAACGCAACGTACTCGTATGGCTTGAAATATTTTATTAATGTTCAGAAGCCGCAGATTTGGGCTTCAGCTAGGGATTTGCGTGTAACCCGTTGCATACGAAACTTCGATTTCTCGATGCCATACCGTACCGTTTCGTAGTTCGCGAGAGATTTCATTTGTTTTCTGTGATCCTGGAACGATTGGAATTTACGATACGTCGAAGTGGATCAGTGGCAATGTGCAACGGATCCCTCTTTTCACGAGATAACTCTTAAAATCGTAGTCGTTTAAATCGGAGACAAATTGGAGAAAAACCGCGGAAAACTGCAAACACGATACAGAATGAGATATGCAAATGTTATCTAAATACAAAATTTGAGTAACCGAGTTGTATTATATCCACGTAGCACAGTTATGTATTCGACGGTCGCATGACTGGCTCTCACCTTTGGGATTCCTGTGCCGGTTTCAGCCGGTTTCGTTTACATTAGGGATCATAAAAAGGTGCGAGGCGATGCTCTGTTTCTACTTGCGATGTGCCAACGATGGAGAATATAGTGAAAACTGGGTTATACGGTCGACATTCGATTCATTTATCGGAGAATACTGTTTGGTTTGAATGATTTATGTCGTTTGACCTATGACGGGGCTGTACTACTGTCGCACCCATAACTTCATCGTTTGTCTTGTATGTTTTAATTTTAGATAACATTTTCGTATTAGATTGAAAGATATGATTTATTTATTATTTATTATTATTTGGTCGGCTTTGGACGAACTTTCGGTTTTACATCTCTTACACTTATTTCTCTTCTTATACATCTATCTCTCCTCTTATCTACTTTATTGTATTGCACTCCCTTAAATTATTCTAACTCTAAAAGCTAAAAACTAATCACTAAAACTATTGCAACTTATGACTAAAGACTATTGCCACTTTTGGGCTTTTGCCTCCTTGCTGTGCTACCTTCTTGTCGTTCCTCCCCGTCTTGTATTGTCCTTCTCTTCTCTATTATTGCTTTTAATTCTGTTAGTCCTTTTCCAGTCTCATTCAGTGTTTTCTCTGTGTCTTTTGGTCCTCCCGTTATTTCACATTCTTCTATTACTTGTCTCAGGTCTTCTTCTTTCCTTTTACATAGTCTGCATCTTGTTTCTCCCTCTTCTTTCCAGTATTCCCTCGCTTTGGTCTCGTTTCCACATCTGAATCTAGCTAAAATTTTTCTGTCCTTCTACTTCATCCTCCCTTCTAAGTACTTTGGTATCTCTTCTTTGGCTATCTTTCTGTAATGTCTGTTATATTTGGATTCTCTTATCCTTTCCCTCCTCTCTTCTGTTTCTTTTTTCCTTCTTTCTTCTATAATTTTGTCTACTGTCAACCTTTCTTGCTCTTCTCTTGCTTCCATCTGTGTCCCTCCATTTTTCACCTCTTCTAGTTCCTTCTTTCTCTTTTTTGCCCCTTTCCCTTCTTGGCCACTTCCCCAGTTTCTCTCTCTTTCCTTTATGCACTCCTTTACCAGTTCCTTTTTCGATTCTAAGGTTTTCTCTTCATACCTTGCTGCTCTTTTTAATGCTTTTTCCTTGATTTGAAAGATATGGTATTTATATTTATTTATTCTCGAGAGGCTCAGAGAAATAAAATCAAGGTCGCTTAGTCGAACGAATACGTCGAGAAATACTATACAGTCGAGTCGAATTATAATAATAAACTAGTTGTATCATCGTAAAATCATTTCTAACGTGTTAATTATAATTTTAAATATTGTTAAAAATAGAAGCTTATATTAACCGTGTTAATTCAGTGTTACAATCATTTCAACCACCTCTGTTATCCTTGTCGAGATATGTATAATTTTCTGTGCTATGGACTGGGTTAAATGCGTAGTAGAAATACTTGTATGTGAGTATCAGTGTGTGAAATTATGTGTGTGCGTGGAGTCTCGAAAACAGATAAATGTAAACAGTTCAGTCGGTTAACAGTCGGGTATAGAAGAAAGTGCTGAGACGCGTGCAAATGTGTATCGATGAATATCTTAGAAATCGTCCATAAAATAAATATATAATTATTCCAATATTAATTTCAAGTGTAAATTTTGTGTTCCTATAACATTATTTCGGTTAACAAGATCCACAATTCTCAACAATCCTAACCGAAACAGGAGAACGACTGATTCGCGGCGCTGATTATCAGAATCGTAGAGAATCGTAGCGAGAATTTACGCCTCTCGCTGACGCGTTTTTCTCGCGAACGATCGTAACAATATTTATATTACTTTATATTAGAACAATAAATACTATCTGCTTTAGGTGATATAATATTCTCATTCTTGATGTCTAACCGCCTTTGTTACTGTTTCACCATCGGAATTACTTTATCCTTCGTCTTGCTGCATGCTTCGATTTCAAAGATATTGTATTTTAGTTTACGGTAAGAAATATTACCTACTCCAGATGATATTCTGCTTTCGTAGTCTCGTTGCGGTATCTGACTTGTGACAGAGTTATAATACGTATTCACAGTCTCTAGAATCTTTCATGTCACATCCCTTATCTTGTAATAACATCTTTTTATCGAATTCAAAGTAAACATACCCTTAACAGTATTTTTTATTACATTTAATGCTACTACATCTCCAACTTTCATTTTGAAATATTTTCCAGACTTCAAAGACGTTTCCTTCGAAACACAAAGATCAATGAAAAATGATTCCTAGTCCTCGATATCGTGTAAATTTTAATAAAATCTTCATAAAGTTACTCGAGTTCCTACTATTAATATCAAATTGTATAACTTTCATGTTATCGATTCAGCGAAAAATTATCATTCTAAAGCATACAATATTCTATTAGAACGGCAATACTGTTGATCGTATAACGATCACTTAAGTGTATATTCGCGAATTAATCTCGAGTATAATCCGCGTTCACCAACATACCGCGGACAATCCAATTTAAATAGCTCGGGGATCGGGCGTCGTGCTGTAAATTGCACACAACACGCTGGAATGGAAATTACGTTGACGAGATTTCTCTTCTACCGGAAGGATGACGCCCCTTTTACATACGGGGAATTTCCAGGTGAATCGCCAACGAAACCGTGAACGTTATTTTCCCGTAACAAAATCAAGGCGGCGCGTCGTCTTCTGAAAAAGGGGCTTGTTCCTCCAGTCTCGTTAAGATCGTTTAAAAAGGTAGACAGATGTGGGAGAATTTCAATCTTCACAGACTTTCGCTCATCTTTTAAGGAAATAGAATCACTTTTAATTTTTCTTTTTTTCCTTTCAAAAAACCTGATAAAATCTAGACAAGAAGCTTTTATCGCATAAAAGTCACGCGATTAAGGTTTTATAGAGGGACTTTTATTGTTCTGCTTTTTTCATTCTTTTCTTTTCACCTTTCTCTCTCTCTCTCTCTCTCTCTCTCTCTCTCTCTCTCTTTTTTTAATTCTCGTAGTATTTAGAAAAACGACTTGAATTCGGTACGCATTAGATTCGTTATTTCCACGGTGGCATGTAATTAAATAAAACGAGTCGCTGTTTCCTTTTCGCGAGAGGAAAGGAGAATCTGGGTTAAAAATTAATCACGGTCCAAGTTTCCTGGAAATTTCCACGGCTGAATATGGAACAGTAGCGTTTTATAAATATGATAATTAGCGACATGTGCAGTGGAATTAGCGAAACAGAAGGAAGCGATCCGAATATTCGCGTCTCTATACAACGCGTCTGATGACTTAACCCCACATATATCTCGATAAAATAATACTGAACGTTGAATGCTGGACTCGCAGATTAAATTCATCTGTCTCGCTTTTATGTTTGTTGTATCGCAAATGAATTATCTATAATTGTTTAACAAGCGTTGAGATGTAATTTCATTGAGTATATTTACGCCGTCGTAGAAAAGGCACCAAAGACAAATTCGAAACGAAATTCAATTTTCCCGCGTATGAATATATATCGCTCTCGTGACAATTATTTTAAATAGCGCGCCACAATCGATTTCGTGGGACCGTTTCGGTACCGTCGTTATACGCGTATTACGAATCGCGGCATTAATCAACCATACAAATAGTTTTGTCACCGCTATTAATTTATAATGCCCTAGTAATATCCCCCTATAAATTTGTACCGGACTCATGCACGCTGCTCGTGCATTTCCATGGATTACCTAAATGACGCATCGAAACGGTTCGGTAACTGATATTGTCAGTCGAGAAGCCTTGCCCGCTAATTGAACAACGGCCAGGCATTAATTTGAACGTAACAAAGACTATTGGAAATCAAAAAGTACAAAATTTAAAGAAATCATTTATGTTCAATCACTAAAGTCTACTTATATACATTTATCGATTTCATGTATTTGACTTATTCAAAGAGATTGAAAACATATTTTGTCACAGAATCAAAAATATATTTTGGAACGGCAATTAAAAAACGATAAACGTTTAATTTTATTGTATCATCATTAAATTTTAGTTTTATCTCTAGTAAAGAAAAAAATAGTATATAATACATGCAAAAATAAAGATAAATAACGACACGTTATAATATCTTGATATTGTTGATAAAAATTATTCGTTGTAGCCCCATGAGTTCGTGCCGACATTTGTGTATACATTTCATGTGTCGATTTATAAACATTTGGCGATAAGGGACCAATGCACTTGAGCTTAGCTGATCGAGAACAGGCTAGAGCAGATTTTCGTGAGTAATAAGATCGTAATATAGTGAACACGGTGACTTCTAACGGTAAAAAATCATGAGTGAAATGCGTATCCATTTTCGACATCTCGTGTTATATGAATTTCGGAAAGGAAGTTCTGTAACAATTGCCACGAAAAACATACGTGCTGTTTACGGAGAAAATGCGCTTTCATCTCGCACCTGTAGGAAGTGGTTCCAACGTTTTAGAGCTGGGAATTTCTGTTTAGAAGACGAGGAACGCTCCGGGCGTCCTCCTCAGACAGACGAAGATAAAATTCGGGATCTTGTTGAAAAATCAACAAGAAGAACAACGAGAGGGGGATTACATTTTTTCATGAAACTGAAAGGTATGTAAACAATTTTAACATATATAACCGCTCGAAAAACAGCACGAACTTATGGGATGACCTAATATCATATCTCAGTACGGTGCTGGAACGAATCCAATATCGTTATTTATAATATTTCAAATGTATAGGGTCTGTGTGTTAAGAATAAAATTACAAAACAAGAAAATCGCATCCCATGTTTCCGCATCAAAGAGACGGTTAATTCCTCTGTGACTAAAAATGAAGATTACGGACGATCTTCCGGCGGAATGTAGTGAAAAAACAAACGGGAAGAAAACGAAGAATTGCATTTTACGTTGCGACTTTGGGCATAAAAGATTAAGTGGAGACTTAATTACGGTTCGTATAGCGAAATGCTTGAAGGAGAACTAGGATATGTTGCCGGGTGGACGCGAAGATAAAGGAAAGGAAATGAAGGGAAACGCGGCAGCGTTTTCATGCGCGGGAAAAGAGGTCGGCCCTTTTGTTTCGTCCTTAATTGCGTGACTAGTCGCGTTACGTGTTTTTGCGTCTTATCTCAACCTTTTGACCAACTGCATTTCCGGCTGCTATCCTTTGTCTCCGTGCCTTCGCGTTTAAAAAATCGTCTGCCCGTGATTTTAGGACCATAAATTTGTCCGTGATATACTTTCTCGAGCTGTTTCTCGAAACGCTTAAGAAACTTGGTGACGTTTATATTATTTGTACTTTGAATGAAACGTCTTCTTTACTTATTGAAACTTGTTAATTTTTTTAACATTGTTCTTCTATTCGGTTTGTCTCTTTGGAATGACATAGCTGTATGTTTGAACTGTAGAGGACTTGTGTAGGATATTTGACCGTGAGATTTATTGAACGAGATTGCTCGTTGTTGAGACAAGTTCTGTTGGTGTCGAGTACTTTCCTTGGATTTAGTATCTATACAGTACCCGGGCTACCCTAGAGCCATCCAGCCAACATAAAAAACAAAAATGGATAAAACAAAAATCGTTGTGCGTCTATTATTTCCTCATAAAACGAAAGAAACTTTTCGGACAACCTAATACAATGTGTAAATGCATAGGAGACACAATTTGCGTAGATGAGAAAACACAAAGAGAAGACAGTTGGAAAAAAGAAAGTAGAGACTCGATGACTATTTCTATACTTTTCTATTTATAATTATCTCTTTTATTCTTATTACAAATTATTTCATCATTGAACAAAACATATTTCTCATTCTTCTTGATGGAAATTATCTGAATTTCTTTCACCAACGATAAAACCATGAAGTTCGAATTATTAAACGATCATCATTTATTCGGAAGTCGAAGCGATCAAATTATGCGTGACACTCGGTAATCCTCGAGCTTTCACGCCCACTATTTTCTGCCGATGGAAACGGAGTGACGAAAAGACGAGAATTAAGAGGGAACTCGCTGCTTTTTCTTACATGAACGCAGTCGAGTCGCAGGCGGCTGTAAAAGAAGATAGGAAGGAAGGCTGGGGCTTTGTTAAGCGCAAATTGAATGGGTAGCCGCATCCTGCTTTTTCTACCACATCGTTTTGTAAAGGCAAGCAAGGTTGCTCCTTTTTAAGCGACGACAATCTCGCTTATAAAGATCGTTTCGATAACATACGTTCGCTGCGATTTATGCTTTAAAAAGGGATTGGGACGAAGATACGGAGCTGATGTTGAAATCTGGAATTATTTTCAAAGATAATCGTCTGAAATATTCGCCTGTACTTATTCTTAGCGTCAGTAATTTCTGCCACAACTTGTAAGATTTATCTTTATTCGTTTTTATCATAATGATAGAAGACAAATCAAGAACAATTTGACAAGTAGGCTCACCAAGAAGGTACGATGATTACAAAAGGTGTTGGCACAGGAAGTATTTTTTTATTTTGCAAGAAGGTAAATAGGTAAATGCTATAATAAATAAAATGGTGTGCCTATACTATTTGTAGCCATAGTATTGCAGGTTTATTAGCGTGACGCCTGCTACGGTGATAGATTACTATTGCAACAAACAGCTAGAAAAGCAGCTGAGAAAAGCGGCATTGGATAAAATGTATAGACCAATGTTCGTGATTCGAAGAAATATCGTGACGCTTGCGATTTATCTACAATGCGATCTTCTTAATTATTTAACCTATCAGATGCGCAAAATTAAAGAGAAATATACAACAGAATTTGAGAAAGAAATAGAAGAGAATTTATGATCGAAACGATTCTTCATGTTCTAATAGATATATTAATGTCTATCACTGGGACTAATAACCGGATAAACAGAGAAAAATCACGTTGCACGCGCGGAATTAATAAATCATTATTATATCTAAACATTTGCGCATGTTCAGTTGATACGTATAAACAACATGCGGCGCTGTTTGCTGATTTCAATGCACGCAGACGCGTTAATTCGCTCAATAAATGAAAAGCAAATATTTAACGATATGGGTTGAAACTCTGCTACGGAAAGAAAAATTCTACTGAAACAGCCAGTTCGAATGAAAAAACAATGTTCGCGGAGTAACCGAACGAATGTAAACCAAAAAAAAAAAAGAAACAAAAAAGAATCGTTTATAGATTATAAAAACAAAGTCAATAAAAAATTGTAAACGATTCACAGGTGAGCGAAACCTGAACGAATTAACTTGAACAAGTGGGAAGCTCCGGAATATCGCAATGCAATTTCACATTTTGCAGTCTTTTTTAATTAATTCGCCATAGCCCAGCATCACGTTGTTGCGTGAGTTAAGAACCAACCTCTAATGTATTCACGATTAAGCTTTGTGCGGTTCTTCCATGAACAAGTAAAATATTCACAAAGAGTAAAAGGATCGGTTGTTATCTATCAAGTGTACTACGTAATAGCAGCAATTTAGAGCCTTTACGTGAGCTTGTGCGCTGGAGCACGGTCGCGTAGTCCGATGTACGGCTAGGAAAAGGGTCAAAAGAAATTATTTGTAACGCAAGAGATTCTCACGTGGCAGACGAGAGCCGGCCGCGTTGCTTCGTAACGTGGTACACGACGAGAAAAGGGAGGACACACTTTGTTAAATTGCACGCAGCGTATCTCGTTTCATCCGGACGCTTTCTTTGTTCCTCGTCTGACAAAAGAAGTATCCTCGCGCGACCATCTTCCCCTGCCGTCTGATAATTTTCAATGAAGAATCCAAGTTCCATAACGAGAAAAAGGAAGAAAATCGTCGATGAGCGCGGAAGAATCGTCCTGTTTTCGAAAACAGGATCCACTTAGCGTGATTGCGTGTATAAACGCGATATGATCGCAAAGAGACGAGCAGAATAGGGGAACAGAAGCGTGGAATCGTAAAACATAAATTACGAGCACCGTTAGCCATTGCTGTACCTCCCGTCCTGTCTTCCATTGTTCGTCAACTTCTCTTTGGTCGTTAAGCCATCGAACTGCTCATTTTTAATGCATTAAAGTACGCCGCTACGAACAGGTCGACCAGGAGGACACGAATTTTACAAAAATTTATCAGCGATAGAAAGGAGACGAATGAGAAAGAAAAGAAGGAATCGATTCGTGTCGAATAAAGCTGGACCGATGCCGAAGGATGATCATAATAAAACCGTGGGACCGTGTACATTCCGCGGAATAAGAACCGAGAATATTCTCAACGTAAGAAAGGAAGGTGTTAGCAAATGCATGGAAAGATAAATCGACCCTCGTCCAACGTTCATATTTTACTTCTCGTCTCTGGCTGCTATGCTCGGTACTAGGAGACGATTTAAAAAATTGCAAAGTCAAAGATGTTAAACTGGGACGCGGTAAGGAAACATGGTAAATTAATTAAAATATCAACTGACGCTCAAAGAGACAGCTTGGATGGGTAACAAGCTTTCGTCTCATCTAGATCGGTTTTCAAATTTGCATACATATTTAATGCATCGTGAAACGAAGAAAAAATCGGAGTTTGCATAAAAGGCTTAGGTATAAGAGATGGAGTACGATCGCAAGGGTAAAATCGATTCGAATGTAGGTTCGAGAAGAATGATCCTGCATCGACGATGTTATCGCAAATTCAATTACGGACGAGAGATATAACGAGGAGTATAATTATTACGGGTATCGTGTCTTACAATCTTGCCTAGTGGTTACGCGAATCGCAATTAACCTCGCGCGTTATTTCGTACAATGTGAGCCTCGCTATGTAACTTAATCCCATTGCAAGAGCTTCGGAATCCATGGGGAGTGTTTACGAGTACGCGGTTGGAACAACTCCCTGCCATTTGAAATTCTTATGATACCACCGAAATGAATCTCGCTGATGCATCAGAACCTATTGCACTCGTGTTACGCTTCACAGTATTTACTTTTTTTACGTTGTACTCATAGCATTTGTAGAAATTTTATTGCGCGATTTCAAGAATATCGAATAGATGAAATTGTAGCAACATTTTTATATTCTGATATAAAATTCTAAATAGATATATTAAAATGATTCTGTAATATAATTTATTGTAATAGTATAATTTGGCGATGTAGAAAATATGACGAAAGTACTCAATGTTGAACTTGCATTCTCAGTATCGCTCAATAATTTATTTCGACTATGATCAAAATATATCTATAAAAATATCTACATTTATTGAAGAGAAAGATATAGAAAATTCTTGTTTCGTTGCAAACTAAACCGGAGTTAGATTTTGTTATATTTTTTATTAGATTTTGTACTCGTAGCATTTGTAGAAATTTTATTGCGCGATTTCAAGAATATCGAATAGATGAAATTGTAGCAACATTTTTATATTCTGATATAAAATTCTAGATAAATATATTAAAATGATTCTTTAATTTATTGTAATAGTATAATTTAGCTATGTAGAAAATATGCAGAAAGTACTATTGAGTACTTTGAACGTTGCATTTGAACGTTGAACTTGCATTCTCAGTATCGCTCAATAATTTATTTCGACTATAATCAAAATACATCTATAAAAATATCTATATTTATCGAAGAGAAAGATATAGAAAATCCTTGCTTCGTTGCAAACTAAACCGGAGTTAGATTTTGTTATATGAAAGAGTGGAGAAATATACTAAACTGACTAAAATGAAGCGTGGCAGTGTCGCGGTATTATATCACATATTTACATAAAATACTGGAAACGTCTAACTTAGCATGCCGCGTCTGCCTGTGACGGTAAAATTATTATGATCCTGGGAACGTTCGATCGACCGCGTTCATTCAAGCATACAGTCAGTTAGAATTTTTCCGAAACGTCATACGATCTGAAGAAAAATTATTGAATTCTCTTTCATACTAAAATGATGGAATATCTCTGACAAATACACAGGTACATATATTGTATCTTTTTATGCTCCATTTAAACGAGCCAATTTCAACGATATACATAATACATACATATCATGGTATTATACGTATAGGTATCTGTAATGTAAAGTTAAAAATTCATTTTATTAATAGAAAATTTGCCTTAAACAAGTTCAGATCAATATTGAATAATTTTAGTATTTTCATACTAGGAAATGAGCAGAAAATATAAATATCCACGAGCTAATTCTTAAAATATAAGAAAGAAAATATATGTAAAAATGATTACACAAAGACTGAACCGTAATAGAAAGCCGGTGACTACCAATTTTTATTTGTTTAGAAAATTCACGAATTCTCTGAAATCCTACCTCAACAATTCAGAGTTAATATAGTATTATAAAAGAAATAATTCAGAAAGATAATATAAAATTAAATTTTCTTCAAAAATCACATCTAAAAGGAATCCATATTTCTCTTACGAATCATTCCATTTAAAAAGATAAATCTAATTCCATATTTCTTGTACATAACACAATACCATTAGAGATGATATCGCGAAGAATGAATGGAGGGTTGGAATCTCGATCGCTGCCAATCGTCGAACGATCTCCGTGCAAATGGAGGAAAATCATATTGGATCGGGCAACGATCGGCTATTCCTAATCGCCGGCTATTTCACCGCGGCACCGAGCACGTGTATCTGATGCACCGAAATAGTGATTTGTGGACATCAGTCAAACAGTGCCACATGTTACCAGCGGATGTCATAAACGCGCGTCATATCGTTGTCGCCGGCTGCGTTTCGTGTTTCCCAAGTGCTTCTCGCTGGCACACTGCAATTCCAGCCATCGATTGTGCCGAATATCGCGAGAAGTTGCGAAATCTCATGCGATCTCGATAAACGAATCTGATTCGGCGAATGATTCGACGACGATTTGGAATTAAAGGACGACTGGCAATCACTTTCGAACAATTCTGAATAGCAGAAAAGAAAAAAGAGGAGAAAGGAAATAAAGGAGCAAAGGGGATCAGGTGGAAAATGAAGGCGACGCGTTTGCGAGCATTTTACTCAGCCTCGTCATCGAGCGGAAAAAGAGGCGAACTTACTGGGAAATTGAATGCAATCAAATGCAACGTTCGTACGGTCGGGCGTTCATGAGATCCCTGCGAGTTTTTGGAGATCGGTTCGTTCGTGGCAATCGTCTAGAAACTATGGCGATTCATAGGGCGAGCTTTTTTACCTCGTCTGGATTTTTCACGCGTAATGAACACCGCTGATCTATAAAGAGTGGAAAAGAATGGGATCGATAACACTTTCTCCTGCGATGAAAATCTACTGAAGAATAAAAGTTTGGTGTTTCTTCTACATGTTGTAAAACTAGAACTCAATCTCTTCGAAGTAACGAGTTTTAGATTGTTAGTTTCTGAAATTAATGAAAACGTGCAGGTGCTCTCAACAAACTTTTTGAAATTTCATTAAAACTGTAATAAGATAAGATTATTATATTGATAAAATTTGAGATCTATTTGAAAATGTGTATAGAAATTATGAGATATTTATTGCCAGTAATTAACCGTCAAAATTTACTATTTAACAAATCCACCATAAATAAGATACAAGTGATTTTCAATCGTTAAAAAGCAATTTCATGAGAAATCGCATGGGGAAAGATTGCCTTAACGCAAGAAAACGCTAATGCAATTGACAGCAAAGTTACACCAACGTTTCGATCATTTCACGTGTAACAACGCATCCAGACGTAAATTTCCATCCTGGGAATTCTTTGGTGATGCAATTTATTTCAGGAAACCTGTATACCGACATAAATATTTTCTCGTTTCATTCCCCAGTCTCTAATAGTATAGAAGGATAATTTCATGGACACCTGTTACATAAATTATTTTAATAAATGTATTCAATAAATTACTAGTTCATTCCTGCGCATACTATTTGTTTAATAAATGAATGCAGTCACTAAAAATAGTAATTTGTATATAAGTATTACAAATATTAAATTAATTATGATATGGATATTTTTACTCTCAATTTATAATCTACAGTCAATAACTTTGCCAAAATTGTATGTACATAACAATCCCTTTACACTTTATAAGGAGATCATGTTTATTTAAATAAAGTATATTTAACATCATGCAATAACACATTTATTTTGTAATATACGTAAGATAATAAACAAACAGTTTTCGGTAACTTAGCATAGGATACATTAGGTATAAATTAATTATAAATTACATTGGATATAAAGTAAAATTCTGTGGCATTTTATTTTAATAAAAATGGCGTTTCTATAGGATTTCTATGAGTGACTATTGTACACTGACTAGTCAGTGTGAATATTTAATAATTTTAAAATACAGGGTGGTACAAGCGGAAAGGGAGTGATTCTATGCGAAAAAAGAAGTCGAAAATATAGAATAAAATTTTTTCGTTTGAGGCTTTGTTTTCGAGAAAATCGACTTTGAATTTTCGCTCGGTACGCGTGCACTTTATCACGTCACGTTATAACGGATTTCACTGTAGAAAAACGAAATATTTTTTTTTATTTTTATTCTATATTTTCGACTTCTTTCTTCGCGTAGAATCACCCCCTTTCAGCTTGTACCACCAGTTACCAACCTGTATATACAATGTCACAATATCAGTTAAATTCTGGAATAGTTTTATTCGATATATAATCGATTAATAATATTCTGCAGAAAAGCTAAATCATTAGTCTTACGTGTTGATTGAAATAATGTAATGTCTAATATCATAATTTAATATTTATGACGATAAATATGCAAACTTTAATGAATCAATAACACGCTTTTTATAAACGGTAAACATCAAAGGTACATTTTGAGATGCATTACGCATATCAACTATCTAAGAAATATTTATCTCGCAACATCGACAAAAGATTCGATGCATTCCAAGGCTCGTGTGTATCGAGATCCGAGCAATTCCAGGTCTATCTGACAGCATATCGACGCTCCTTTCAACCGACAACTCTGATCTGTGATTCGATGCCGCTGATAAATCTTTGCACCACAAGAGGCTGGAGGATTTCTCCGCAGAAATATTTGAGTAGTTCGATAACGGGCAGGATTTACGCGCGACCCGTCAACGTGGATCCTTCACAGGCTGTTCGGATCGAGCAACACACGCTACTGAGAATTCTGGGATCATCCTGTCGATATGCACACGATACGCCTTCATAGCTCCATAGCGCGTTCTTCCAAACTCTTCCATCATCTCGCTTCCATCAGCTTGTAAGTGAAACTACCGTGAATAAGAAGTATATACATCCCATTTATTCGATCATACTTCGCGAGTTTGCTAATAATGTCTGAAATACTTCGAATTCTTTGAAAAAAAAAACCTTGATTTGATTGAATTGAAAGTAAACAAAATGTACAAAATTTAACGAGAAAAGAAAAAACTTGAGAAATGAAACTTTTATTCGTTCTTTCGTTCGAAATTCTATCCGATTTCGCGATCATTGTATGCTGTAACACTACGATATATTCTATATCCGAGTACGGTATATTCAGAGGGATCGACGAACTCGATCAGAAAGCGATGCATTATTCAGACCGCATTAATAAAACAATTTTTCGTTCCTGATTCCATACAAAGACAGTGTAATCTTGATAGAATAAGTTATCGCGTGTATTGTGGAGTCGCCGTGTGATATCAACTCGAATCTTGTTAAACGTTCATTCGCGGATACTGTCATTGGGACCAAGGTAAACGCCGAGAAGCGTACATTTTGCGAGAACCGACCGGGTGTTATAACGTACGTGCGTGGAATACTCGGGACTAGACATCCGAGCGGTTTTACGCTACGCGATATTGGAATGAAAGCGGAATGACTTACGGGCAAAAGAGCTACTTTATCCGCGCCATGTATCATTCGATGGGGTGGAGATATATCGAGTCGTTATTTTGGCAGTACACATTATGAAAATTGCATAAATTAATGGACGTTCTGTGTACGACAATTTATGGAGAATTTTGGGAATAAAAGTCAATAGAATTTTATTTTATTATACAGTCGAACCTCCTATAACACGCTTAATTCGTGCCGCGTTGTATCGAAACCGTGTTAAGCGAAATCAAAACAGTGTTATGAAAACATTCGTGCTATATGGAGGTTGTCCAACTTTATTAAGTCGTGTTATATGGAAGCTGTGTTATAAAAATATCGTATTATAGGGAGACTGTATATGTCGCAATTCTTGCATCGTATTATATCGAAACCGTGCATTCGGAATACCATATTATAAGAGACCTCAGTGTATAAAATTTTATTTTGTTGAATTTTAATATTGCCAATTTGGAAATTTGGAAATTGTTTGTCATGTATCATTCAACGCAATAAAAATATATATGGAGTCGTTATATGAACGATAATTTGTCGACAATTTGCAAATAAAGGATTACATTTTATTATTTATTTTTTAATATTGTAAGTTTCATACTTTATACGCTTTAATATTTCTAATGTGTTAATGAAGATTCTCCAACTATACAATAGCATGAAAATATATTAAGTCATTATTATGATAAAAATTATATTATACACATAATAAAAACGTTCTAATTCTTCGTTTCATATGTATCGCACCTGTTTGGACCTATGGCATCCAACTATGGGGAACTGCGAGCAACTCCAACATAGAAATTCTTCAACGATTCTAATCAAAAACACTAAGATCCTTAATAAACAATCCACCGCGACCTCAAGATACCCACAGCCAAAGAAGAAATATACAAATTCACAAGCAGATATAACACAAGAGTCAACAACCACCACAACCCATTAGTCACCCAACTACTTGACACGACGGATCAAACCCGCAGACTAAAAAGAAAATATCCTTTAGATTGAAGCATTAAATTCAACTAGAATCAAACATAATATAAATTATTATAATCCAAGTTACTGTACCACGCCAAATGAAGTTACTTAAAATTCTCAATGAGAATTGCTTGTAAATTGACGTCCAAATAAAAAAAAATATGTATCGCAAGCTATAAAATAATGAAATTGTTCTTTCAACAGTACATATTATAAAACTTATGTATCTAAATGTACGTTATATAAACAATAATTTATTGAGAATTTTTAAATAAAATGCTTTATTTTTTTACTAGTTTTTAATATTGCAAGCTCGATGGTTTTGCAAGTTCTAATATGTTCGCAAAGTAACGGGGATTTTCCAATTCATCGATAGAAACAATTCTCTCCTTACGTAATATTCGAAAAGTATTCTTTGTATGCAAATTGTCTGGGTAAAAGGAAGACAAATACTTTACGTAACTTCGTCACAAACATCGTAAAAGAGTCTATGTACCTTCTCTCTCTCTCTCTCTCTCTCTCTCTCTCTCTCCCTCTCTCTCTCTCTGGATAATTCTTTTATAAAGAAAGTGTGTATTTCCAAGGATATCGAACAGTTTAATGCGCGCACCATGTGATAGTTAAAAATTAATGACATTAATTTTTAATCATCAAAGCAGTATTAAAATGGCAACTGTAAAAATAATACGAACGGCGGTGATATTAAAGTAGATTTTCGTCATTAGGCTGTGGATGTTTATGTAAATACATATTTTTATAAATACAACTAAAGAAATGAAGTGTAAGCGTGGATTTGTTTCACGTGCTACGTAAGTCAATCAATAAGTGAGTTACTCTTGTCTCTAGAGAACATAACCACTAAAGAGAGTATAAATGAATAAAGAAAGTATTGGTAATATAAAATTATATATAATTAATACTTTTCAACATAATTTCCCGGCATCAGCAAAATTTTGTCATAAGCAGAAACTAATTTATTGCAAGAACTGCATGTTCAAAACATTCAAGTTTTCATTTTCCAATACCATTTTAATATTGATCGTATAACAGCGTGTATTTCAAATGTGGACGCATTTGTTACATGACGCTCAATGTTTAACATACCATAACATGCGATTGACTGCAATCAAGTTGGTACTTACTATGCATCAATGTTATTAACTGACCTATGTATCAATGTAGATCAATATACAATCAAATATATATTTACCCTTCCGTAGGTAAATGCAGTTAATTCGTTTCGTGTTAAGTGAAACCAAAACAGCGTGATGGAAACATTTGTGCTATATATATATATGACCAAGTTTACTAAGTCGTGCTGCATGAAAACCGTGTTATAAGAATATTATGGTATGGTATAGGAGAGCTATCGAAATTTTTGCACCGTATTATATCGTAACCGTGTTTTCAAAGTACCGTGCAATATGTGGATTGAGTACATTACGAACAAGTATTATATTTTGGATATCTTACGAAATTTTGTATTCTGTGCATTTCTGCATTTTAAATTATCCATAAATGCATAAACATCTGTTACCCATTCATCGCCGTACAATATGTCTCGTCAAGGAATTCTACTTTTAACTTTTTCCGTAAGCATTCAAAAATCGCTTTTGCATATAAAAATCGTGCAGCGTCGCATCGAAGATTTTCGCCACGAAATGGGAAATAACAAGGAAGAGAAAAGAAAACGGCGAGGGATAGAGGGGGAGAAAAAAGAAAGGACAACAAAAGAAGCATCGCGATTGGCCAGAGGCGTCGAATCAAATAGTTCGAAAATTTCATTCCTCTGCGACCGTGCAAACAACGATGAAGCACGCGAGTGCTTCCTTTTGCTGGCGAAACGCAATATGCCTAGCAGAGTGGTGCGAACAACTCGCTCGGAGCATGTTCGACAACAGAGATCCAATTTCGGGCGGCGACGTTAAGCGGCATACGCCGATTTCAAAGCCTATCGATCGTCGAAGGCTGTGGCGACGACGATTCAATTTTCTCCCCGGCGACACTTCACGACACGACCCGATAAAGCGGCAAGGTTAATCGCTGTAATACGGATTGCACGCGTTAACCTGGCACGCGCGTGTTAAACGAACCTTCGCTCGCGATACGCACACCTGCAGCAGGCTCGTATTAAATTTTCACAAGCTTAGCCGAGTAACGACTCTGCAAATATTCTTCGTTAACGACCGAGTACATTTGTGTCGATTGTTTTTTTTTTATTTACTAGTATTTTACAATCAATTCTCGCATTGAGAATTTTAATTAATTTTCTCTGGCGTGGCGCAGTGACATGGCTAATTATTTATAATAAGTTAATACTTATTATAGATAAGTATAATTTATAAGTAAGTGTTATAAATAAGTAAATATTACTTAATATAAATATCTAGTTAAATCTTGTGCTTAGGTCTAAAGGGTAGTGTTTTTTAGCCTGCGGATCTGGTCCGACGTATTAAGTAATTTAGTAATTAGGGGGTTTCGATGTTTGTTGACTCTTTTGCTATATCTATTGCTACATTTTGTTATTTCTTCTTTGACTGTGGGTATCTTGAGGTCGCGATGTATTGTCCATTGATAAATGGAGAATGTGAACAGATTAATAGATCAATATTGAGGAGATATATCTATTACGATGATTAGTCATATTTAAATTTGTTGAATGTTTAAATGCAAAAATAAAATTATCTCTTGCTACTATCATTGAACAAAACTGTTGGGTATTAACAATTGAAGGAAATAATGATTCATAGGAAGCAGTATACTTTCCATTATACAAGAATTAGATAATACAATATTACTAATCAAATTATAATTGTGGCTAAAATTTTAACATTGAATATCGAATTTCGAATTCTGAATTATTAATCTTAAATTTTTATTGTATAAACGTTAGAATACATAGAACCATTAATGGTTTCTCGTTTAGAACGTCAATTAAAATAAACGAACAATACAATCAAACGATTTCATTGAAAAAGTAGCTAGCAATTGTAGCATTCCGGTCACGTGACGAATGAATTGCCTTGATATTCGCGTTCGTCTCGCAAACGACTTGATTTTAATTCGATTTCTCGAACGGGCCGACGACCGACATACACGATTTTAAATAATTTAAATATATAGGATGTTTTATCATCTCCAAATATTTTTTTGTTATTGACACAACTTTTTCAATATTTCTTGATTAATCAACAAACACGGTTCAGGCTTGCAATTGTTATTAGACGATATTTAATTATCAAAATTGATGGTTGAAAAGGTTGAATACGTTTGAAAACCGTTCATCAAATATTTGTACGTCAATATATTCACGTGAAACATATTGACGTAGCAATGAAATCTGCTCCAGCCCGAGAATATTAACAAATAGAGCTCCGTGTTTCCCTCTGAAACCGGAACTCCACGAACAAATACAACGAACTGTCCTGTTACATATTCATTAGCAAATTGACAAATACAATAGATACACGCTAATCACGTTTTATATTTCTCTTTGAAACCTTCCGAAACTATTACCAAAATTTCTTACCTCGAACACTTCTAGCCATTTTACACACAACGAGTCTAACATTTTACAAGAACATAGTCACGTAATACCATTGGAGAAGATGGTCGAAGAAAAGGTAAACCAGATTGTAGGAGTGTTTCAAGTTCAAACAAGATCCGCCTATGAAAGCTCAAACGAACAGCAACTTGGATATTTTAGGCATTGTTAGCGTGACCCTTCTCCATACGTAAGCCTCCTAGTAGCCGTTGCTAACGATCATAACGCGATGACGAAAATCCGTCAAATAATTGGCACGTACCTCAATTGAGTTTAATACTTTGACTGCCACGCCGAAATCACATGTTTCACTCAAGACGCCACAGGAGTATTTTTATTATTCAAAACATGTAATGGCAAAATAATAATAAATTGATGATGTAAGACAACATTCTTCCCCAATGAACCGTTTATCTTATTGATGGTCTCGGGTGACCACCATGGCGCTGTCACGACCGGCTCACTTCAAAACTGGAGATAAAGATGTGGCAACAATGTATATCGGCGAAGCGAAGTGCCCAATGAACCATCGATATTCCAACGGTCCTTCCGCCGAATGTTTGAGGAGAAGGCGTGCGTGGCAACAGTCGCGGACGCCTAACAAACTTGAGGATAGTGGGGATATTGAGGGGTGACAAAAGAAAAATAATCGAATCCGATCGGAAGTCGAGTTGTAAGAGTCAGTCTTGAAAAATCACGCCTAGAGCTCGGAAGTAAATTGTAAACCAAGTGTTAGAAAAAAATAGTTTCTTTTTTTTTATTTTTCATCTTAAATTTCTTTTTTTATTTTTGTGTTATTATACATGACAGCACCTTGGTAACAGTTGACGGCGACATATTATGACAATGCTTCGTTTATTTCAACAAACCATTTGCATTCGTTATTTCGTCGTAAGCAAAACGTTCAGAATATATTGTTGAAACGTGTACAAGATATTAGTAAACAGTATTTGCTATGTTTAACAGTATTGCTATTTGCAAACAGTATTTGCTATATAACAGTATTCTATATGTCGAGTTATCATTAGGTTTATTTATCATTAGGATAGATAATCACTGGTATAAATATGGTTTTTACAAAATTTGACAAATAACTGTGGTGATTAGATACTCGAGATGTTAATGACAATGATCTTAGGTTCAATAACGAATCCACGGTCAACGGGGTAACTCTTTGTTAAACGTAGAATATATTTTGAAGCACAAAATAAACGTTCGCTGGGATGCTCGGTATATACTGCTCGTAAAGACGATGTTAAAACTCTCCAAGGAGATCGTACGAATAAAAGACTGATGAAAACTTTCTTCTCCTTACGATCGCGTTTGTTTTGTTGTATACTGGTCGGGGATACCAACAAAATTCCAACCGCCGTTGCTAGGCAGTTCCGCGTAGCGACGACATTGTTTCTGCTCGGAGTTTGATTATGAATACAACGTGTGTCCCATAACATTGACACTTCTGAGGCAAAACTACACGTGGCTTGATTTGTTCTCGAGCCCGTGTGCTGCTACAACTATATTTTTTTAAGGAGAGCTATACAACTACTCCATATCTCTGTTGGGTAAAAACGTCCATCCCGTGACCGTGGCTACGTTCAGCGACTAGTTGCGTCACCTCGAGCTCAAGCCCACTGTTACAAATCTCGGGCAAACATAATCGGATTTAATCAGAAACAGCTACTTCTATGTTTTATTATTTAAGTAGAGCTACAATAAATAGTCTAGATTAAAGTATTGGGAATCTTCCCAAAAATTCCAAAAGAAAGGCCCCGATGTCCTTTCATCTCCGACATGTATATAATAATAAGGTATGTTCACACTTCTAACTTCAATTATATGATTATAAAGCAGCATTTACGATTATTTTCTAAGGTGTGTTTATAATAATATTCATAGATTACCCCTCAAAGATATGGATGCAAACATAATACACCGTTAGATGCAAGATTTGTTCTCTCTTTTTTTTTTATTGATTTTCTAATAAAAATGTTTAATTGTTCAATGGAGCACTTTTTATTTCAAAGTATCTTCTATTTATCGGTTATATTCAAAATCCCCTAATAGTCAATTTTCATAGAATTTTTACAATTGTAACAAGTTCAAGCGCTCTGGTCACCAATAACCACCGTGGCGTCACAGGAGAAACCGTGGGTTGGTCATATATGATCAACGTGGCAGGCAAAGTATTAAGGCCTTCAATAAAGGATTGTCTCAACCGAGGGAACATCTTACCAGGCTAACTTCGAGACGCGTGACTTTTGATTTGGATCCTCTGTGCCTTGTATACCTCTCGACGAACGATCAATCTTCTGGAAAATTGAGATTATCGCGGGTCGACCTGCTTCTTTGTAGACTTTGAACCCTTCTTTTGCTGTAAGAGGCCGTGGAAGAACGCAGTGAGCTTTGATTACTGTAGGAGAAACATTGAAAAAAAGATGGGAAAATATCTGCAGTCTGAAGTTTCTTCAGTGCAGTAGGAGTAAAAAGAAATGCAAAATTGGTTTTCATCTTAAAAATTAAACTTTATCCAATATTACACTTCTCTATAGTTCTTTATTTTATACGTGTAGGGTAAAAAATTTACATTAATAGTTTTCATTAATTTTTTTTTTCATAATTTCTATTATGATAATGAAACTATAACGAAGAAAGAGAAATTTTTCTGGAAACTTATTTTTGGCAGTAAAACTCTTCTTCCGTCCTATCAGATATTAGTATGATTGTTTTTCATCAAAAACTAGTCAAAATACAAAATGTTCATTTATAATTTCATTCTCGTTATATGATTGAATTTGAAATAAACCTAAAGAAACGTAGACGATATTAATACCATAAATTATAGTAGAATCTTTCTTATCGAGAAAGGAGGACGATTTCTGAAATGAATACTACATTTCGATGAGATATATCTTACATCTTCATCGTTCAATTCCGGGATATAAGCGTAGATCGAACGAGGGAACTTTTATTTGCTCAATCATATTACGTAGCCCTGGATGCCAGAGGAAGCCCCACGAGTCGAATAAGGTCAATTCTTTGTAATCGTTTTTCACGCAATGACAGCTTGATCTTTCAACTCTCGAAAAACTCACGGACCCTATCATTTTCTGCGATAGATATAGAATTCCCTCAATGATACAATTGACCAGAAATCGTCGACGGAAAGCTTATCATTTTCTCATTTATAAAAGGACAAAATCCCTCGTCGATGTCAAAGGATAACAGATAACGAAATGACTAATTGCTTGAAGATCAAGGTTTTACTTAAACGACTTTAGTTCCAATTACAATATTGATATAGTAGTTTCTCGCAGCGTGATATTACGTAAATCTCTGCTTCGAATTAACTAAAGGAACACGTTCGAAGATATTTGCTCGAGAAGTGAAATCATTTTTCGTGGGTAAAATAATTTCTCTTCAAGCTGAAACTCACTTCGCTATTTCCAGCACGTTCCCGCATCAACTTCTCCATCGACTCGCGAATACCACCTTTCCTGTCCAGAGAGTATTTTTCGAACTCGAGGAATCCTCGAACGTGTCCAAAAAGTATCGAGGATTAATGTTTAAGGGAAAAGCGGACAATCCTGTTTCATCAAAAATTTAAACTCGATGATTTTAAATATTTCCATTGGGAAAAGTACCTGAGAAATCCAAAGCTTCGAACGTGGATTAAGGCGAAGTGGGTTTACTTCGAGTTGAGGATATTAACCTACATATGGTTATCATACTTCCAAAGATATTTAGATTTATTTTGCGATTTCTTAGTTCTGTTCACGCAGCATATTATCCTTTTAAAAGGATAAAAAATGTTAACAAATTTTGGAGAATTAAGTTAATAATCAAACATTTAATTAATATATTTCATTTGGAACGTATAGTTGAAAAAATGTCTTGAAGAAAAAATCTTTGATATTTCCGGAAAATGTTCAACATGAAATTTAAGTGAGAAATTGCGCATATTAATAATGTTCCTTTCATATTTCCTGAAATTTAAGAAATTTTCTAAAAAATACGATACAGTCAAATATGAAAAAACGTAGCGAGATTAATATATTATATTTAATTGCAAACTTGGTGATCCTATTTTGAAAAATTTCATCAAGAAATGCGAACGTTAATTAACTAACTCTCTGTTTAAATTAACGTAAGCTCTGTGAAATGAAGCTTATACAAACATCTCACTGGAATCAAGATTCCATCCAGGGAGTTAACATAACTTCTATCGCGCCCATACGCGATTTGAACATTCCACCGCAAGTTAATCGACGTTCTACACGAAATTCATCAGCTTTGTCGCGCGTACATACCAGAGCAAACGTTCAATTCTGGACCAATAGCCATTACGTCACGGGATAATCAAAATCTCAGCACGTACAGCACGTATTATATTCCCGATCGTAAGTTTGTCAAGGATTCTATCTTGAATTAATCAAACTTTATGCGAAAGTGCTTCGCAGGGTGAAGTTTGTTGAGGACTGTAAGAAATTCGTATGATATGAAATTTCTCGATCGACCGTTTGGTAATAATTTTGCTTCTTTGGCCAATCCTCCTAATTACCAACGACGCGAGTTCTAAACGAGCCAAGAAGTTCTTAGTGCTTAGGTCAAAGAGAATAACGAAGAATGCCAAGTTTAAACTAGAATATTCTTAAGTAACTTCTGGAAAATCTTCGTTGATAATTAACACAATAATACAGCCATACTAATACTACTACATGATAATACTAATTTATAATTAACTTTATTTCAAAAAACGCTTACTGTTCTCTAATTCCCTAAAATTGCTTTCACAGAAGGTAACAGATTCCATTCGAAATGTTGCAAATATTATTCTAACACTTTTCAAATACATGACATGGATAGTATTGGGTAGTACGAAATGTTCGTAATGTTTTTGACATTCGATACCTATATTCTGCTGTGTAGATTGATTTTTGGTTAAATTGAAATAGGATTTATTTTATCTGTCAAATAACAAAATGCTGCATCGAAGCAAACACTACTCTTATTGTTGGTTGAATGTTAAATATAAATGTTAAAATTAAAGAGGAAAATTCAGAATTGATTCAAAGAACAAATGTTATCTTTCAATAAACGTGTTATTAGTAAAGAAAAAGTATTATTTGAAGTGATTAAAATAATATTATGATAGTATTGTTACAAGATGATAAAATTAAAACAAAATTCTCGTGCTGAAATGAGAAATGTTTATATCGAAACACATTCTCTTTATTCTTTTTAACAGACAAACTTTTTAAACAACTCGATAATCTTTCCATCCTAAAAATACCAGAGTTTTTATTTCCTGATATTCCTTTTAAATACATACGTTAAAAAAGATTTCTGTTGAATTATTTTAAACTTATTTTAAAGAAAGCACAGAGAAACATTTACGTACATCTCCTTAAAATCCAAAAACACACGAATATTTGCTTTGAAACGAATGATCTTTGTTGATTAATTTTAGAAACCATTGCTTGAAACTTAACTGGTCTTTGTAGCGTTAACGAACCACGTTTCCTTCAATCACCTATCACCCTCACACCCTACCGATCACCTGTCACGTCGAGTCAACTTGATAAGTGCGTATCGTGGTCAAATCGAAAGCTACAAGTCAAACACTCCTCTCGTGTAGAACACGAACGTGTTCCCATACAGTACGTTGTAATTCGCGCGTCACTTATCGGTTCTGTACTCTGTACTACTTCCCTCACACATGGGAATCACGGTCGGGCACACGTTTTATGCAGCCGCGACTCCACACAGGAAAGGATAACATTGCAACGCGAAACCACGGACGCTTCCGGCGATCGGCTGCCACATAACGGCGTCATTGATCAACAGAACGTTTCATTTGGCCCGATAGAGGGACGCGAAATTCCTGTTGCAGGTCACACTCGTTCGCGTTTATTATGCACTGTCCCGTGAATCGACTCATTCAGGTGCAAATCGAACCGAATTGCGGTCGAGTGTCGGCCGGAAAGCGTTCGCGCATACTGTTCACGTGATTACCTATTAATCGGCCGATGAAAAAGTTTGTCACCTCTTCCTGACGCTCTATTTCAATGGTTTTGAAGTACCGTGTAGAGGATTGTGTAGGTTTAGCCTCTGTATAGGTTGGTTTGTTTGTTCGAACAACGAGATAACTGTTGAGAAAAGTTAAGTTGGCATGATCGCTAGTTACTACAAGCTAAGTTGGTACCACTTCTGACGATGTTCTTTTGTCTTAGAAGTCGATCACGTGTTAAGAGACTGAGTGTATCCTGTGTGTTAAGACGTGTTGTACAAGGCGGAGAAATATACTAAGTATAATCGAGTCTGTGTGAATCGATTAATTATCAACCCCAAACCTACATTAATTAACAATAACTCGCTATTGAAAACCGTCAAGTGTATTTTAAAATAACTAATAAATAAATACAGATAATGTCGTTAAGACGCTCGTACTAACAAGTTCGCTAAGACAGTGTATAATCGCTAAAATACTCGCTGATAACTCGTTGGTGACTCTGATATTACTTCGTGCGACTAACTGATAACTGAAATCCTTACGATCGCGTCGGTTTATTTACACTGGTCGGGGCAGAGGCGGAAAATTCAAATTCGTCTTCGTTTGACAGTTGCACGTAGCGGGGACATTGTTTTGCCCGGAGTTTATTTATTAATACATTGTGTGTATCCTAACGATATTGATACTCCGAGGCAAAACAACAACATGATTTGAATTGTCGTCTAACTCGTGTTCCGCTACAACCGGAACTGAAGGGTTGCAGAATTTTAACACGTTGGGTGTCACACGAATTTTGCGTGTTTATCCATAATGTTGAAGGACAGTCAGTTGTTCCAAAACAGTACACTGTTATATGGTGGATACTCTTAAAAGCTAAACTAAATTAACTGCATCTTTTTGTTTCTACTCGAATATAAGATTAGTATTGAACTTTTCAAAAAACAAATAACTAAATTATATTTACGTTTGTTTATTGTCAGAACATCATGTAAAAAGATCATAAATTTTAATGTATATATCTTAAAAAATGGTATTTGTGACATTGTAAATTGTAAAAAACATTTATGGCACCATTACCTTCCTCCATTTCTTAGTTCAGGGAATTGATCTGTATAGTTTCTGCACGATTCATATAAGCTTCTGAAGACAATAAAATTATTTAATCTTTTTATAGTAACATTCAGTACTTCATATCGTTACTACGATATTAAAAATGTTACAAGTTTTACAAATGTGACTGTCCTTTTAATTCAAATGCTTTAATTAATTCCAATATTGCTGACCATTTATGACCATCATTGACAAATCTACTTCCAGTCACCGGTAGTTTTACAGTAATTAACGTGTTGCACGAGAAAGGATGCTGTAAAATTTTCCACTAAAAATGGTAAAAAGGTGAATCTTGTGACTGAAAAGAAAAATTGCATTTTATCGTTTAGTGTCGGAAAAAGGAAGGAAATTTCGTACGAAGAAGACAGGGAAATCTGAAAGTCTGATGGCACGGTGGGAAAGGTGAGGAGAAGTTGCTAAATTGCGAATCATTGTAGCGAGGTTTTGCATTACTTTTCCAAAGTACCTCACCTTAAAAAGAAGGATTATGTTGCCGCAACCGGGCGTTGAGGAAATGCATGTAAAAATAAGACGAAGCTCCTGAAAACCTTAAACCACAACGACACTGTAGGAAAAGAGGAAGCAAAAGTCTCTACGTTTTCAAAGTACGGGCCACGAGCTTTGCCAATTTGCATTCTTCACGGCTGTCAAGATCTCGGTCGTTTTGTTCTCTATTTCCTTCGCGTCTCTTATTTCTCAACGAGTGAAATTTAATACAACGATTAAAATCTGAGAAAGATACGTTTACAACAGCAGATGATAAAAATAAAATTCAATTTTCGAATGTAGAAACACATATTTGTGTAATTGATATCTTCTTGTTGTCAGAGGAAACAATATACTCTCCGCAGTATGAGCATTACAACGCGTCAAAGCCACATTCTGAACATTCCGTACGCGTTTACATACATGGTGCTACGAAATTGTATCGGATAAAAACGTCACCATATAAAAACCTAACTCTTCTAATGTACCAGTAGGTACAATATGAAATTTCTCACATTTAAGCAAATTCATATTCTTAGTCGAGAATTAGAAAAATGGCATTGAAGCGATAATTTCTTTGATCTACTAAATATTGTAAGAAGTATTGTACTATACATTGACTATCCTACGTATCTTCACATATTGCGTTATGTATTCTGTGGATTTTTACGCTTTTAAATCTTCCATAAATGAAAACCACTCGTTAGAGTCATCGATATAAGTTTCTTCTATAAGTTGCTTACGAGTTAAAATTTTCTAGGAACCAAAGATATAACTATTAAGACAAACGACATTTTAATATCCTCAATTTCTTTGTAATATGTTTTCAATCGCAAAGGATATAACCTAACAAACACGAAGATGGTATCCCGCTGGGGGTAGCCACCCACATGATAATCAAACAGTTAAAAAATTCTACCAAATGTCCAAATTGGACAAATTGTGAATGTAAAGAATTAAATAAAAAAAAATATGTTTTCAGATTAATTTTTATACGAGTATATCTAACACATGGTTTCATGATCCAATATTGTATACACCAAATACACCGTCTCCGTTACTGGGTGATTTTATTTACGACAAATATGCAAAAACTTGCATAATTTTTAAGAAGTTCTCAGCTATGAACGTGCATGTATCATCTTTAAGAAAATGCAACGAGAACTTGGTCTAAATAAATTGTAATTAAGCGGCCTTTCAAGCGGCGAAGTTGAAACGACTCGCCCGCGGCAAGTGGATCTTTTTTCTTCTTCCTAGTGTTACGTAACGCAAAATATGCGAAAAAGTTATGAAAATAGGCGAGGATTGTCGACCAAAGTCTCTCGCCCTCGGAAGGTTGGCAGCGGTATAACGAGAAAGAAAGATTCTTCGCTTTCAACCGAAGGATTCCTTAATGTGCACATTACTAAGTAATTAATTACTTAGCTTGGCCGCTAATTAAGAACTTTTGTTCTTTATCTACACTTCTCTGTCTCCAGCTCTTTGATGAAGTCGATGCGTCAGAAGCATCTCTGTGTATTCACTGCTCTTTTTTTCTCTTCCCTGTTAATTATGGAATTATTAAGTTCCTCGAGAAGCTTATCAAAGTCGACACTCTGCAAACTATGCGTCTTTTCGTAACTTTTAAGAAGGAAGCGTAAGGAAGACTTAATTGTAAATAATATGGATTAATACCAACCAGTTATTAACTTTGAGATAAACACTTTTGTTCGACCTTCAGAGGGTTTGAAGTTTTTAAGTTTGAATACATTAATGAAGAAAGTACAGCATTTTGAAAATTCAAAAAAATTGAAACTGAATTTTCGTTTTGCCAAACTTGTCTAGTAAGTGGCAACTCTTAGAATGGAATCTTAAAATCTGATTTATATTCTCCGCTTTTTACTCTGTCTTATTATAGTATTACCACGTTCCCTGAGAAATTTACCATAGTCGATATCCTGTAAATTTGCATCTTTTGGAAACTATTAGGAAAACAGCATTAAAAGTTGTGAACTGCGTATAATATTGAATTAAATATCAATCACGCATTTTCGTTAACTCTGAAACAAACACTTGTTGTTCAATTCTCCAAGGATTTGAAATTTCGTAAGCCTAACACTAAGTGGAAACTTAAAGAATAGAATCTTAAAATCTGACTACCAAAGTCCAAACTTTTTACACTCGACGTCAGTAACTCCGTTAAGTCCGTAGAAACTGCGTTGAAGTTCCAACTTGGAGCAAGTTTACCACGGAAGGAAAGAAGGGAAAAATCGAGACTTAAAAAACAAAATAAAGGAAGAACAGCGAGAGGAAAGGTCCCCGAAGAAACGTGCAGCCCACGTGGAGCTACTCGAAACTCAATTTTCCTTATGCGCTTTGTAGCTTTCTTTGGTGAATAAGGTAACCCTTGGTAGAGAGTATCACGTACAGCACGAATTCTTTGTGCTCGTATGAACGAGTAGAATGGGTATCAAAGGCTGAACATAGAATTGGTAGTATACTTCTGGAAAGAGTATTTGAGGTAATTCCTCCGTCTCAACGGTTTACCATGAAATTAACAGTTTAAACTCTGTTGACTGCTACCATGTTCGTGAAACCGATCATGAAGCGAATAAAAAAAAAATTTACCAATACGAAATATAAATGAAGGTTCTTGAAACCTGTGAAGTTAACGATCTAATCATCTATCTGTCGTCAAATCATTTTACAATCATTTTTAGAGCAATAATCTACCCAGTCACAAGTCCTGTTGCAAGTAAGTGTAAGTTTAATTTTTTCAAATTTCTGAGATTCGCATAATATTTGTTTCTGTATTATATTATTATTATGTTTGTTATATTATTTCCTCTTCATAGATTCTACAATTTTATAAAAGTTAACAAAATTGAAGTATTTATGACATTACGATAAAGTATAGTTATATATTATTATAAATAGTTGTCAATAAATTAAGCAGAAAAAATTGGGCTGTTGGCTGCTACAATGTTCGTGAAACCGATCATGAAGCGAATAAAAAAAAGTTATTTGCCAATACGAAATATAAATGAAGGTTCTTGAAACCTGTGAAGTTAACAATCTAATCGTCTATTTGTCATCAAATCATTTTACAATCATTTTTAGAGCAATAATCTACGCAGTCACAAGTCCTGTTGCAAGTAAGTGTAAGTCTAATTTTTTTAAATTTCTGAGATTCGCATAATATTTTTTTCTGTATTATATTATTATTATGTTTATTGTATTATTTCCTCTTCAAACATTCTACAATTTTATAAAAGCTAACAAAATTGAAGTATTTATGACATTACGATGAAGCATAGTTATATATTACATAGTTGCCAATAAATTGAGCAGAAAACATTGTGCATTTAAATATCAATTAAGTGTCCAATGCCTTACCCATCTAAACATAACGTAAGATAACTGAAAAATGGTAAAATAATGTAGTACGATGAGAATGTAAATAATCCTCAAAAATAGTGAATATTGTCGATTACAGTAAACTTCAAAATTTAGAGTCATAAAACGACGGAAAGAACAAACATGAACCTCCTGATTCCCATGATAATAAACGTTATTTCAAAAATACCATTAAAAAAGTAATGGATTCCTGTCCCAGGAAAAGACACGAATAAAAGTGCGAGAAGGGAATATAGTTACGCGGAATGCTCTTCCACGTTTGTTGCAAGACACCGCGCCGTGACAGCTTTTCCTTCGTGCCTCTACCGACATTCCTTTGGTTCGTCCCAGCGGAAAGCCTCGTCATCCCTCTTTATTCTACTGTTCCCTTGTTTCCAATCGCCACCTCAGCAACGGCCATTCCCCCTCGGGCCATCCCGCGGGAAGACAGCGGTACCTAATTCCCGCTGGGAGAATCATTGGAAACAAAGAAGCTGCCGATGATGTGTCTGACGGACCATTCGGCCGGATAATCTGGCTACCATTCCAGAAATGGGATCGATGAAGAAGAAGGAACGAGAATTCGGTGGCGGATTTCGTTTTCAACTGGGGAATTGGAAATATTGAAGTTCCGACTTTCTCATTCGCCTTTTTTGCGATTTTCGTAATTTCATCCCAATTCGTAGATTATGTTTAGAGAATTTGTATTAGATGTGCACGAAGTAGGATCAGTCGTAAGGATAACGCATTTACGAGGGTCGACGAGTGACTCTGTACCTATCGGTCCATATGTTTATGCTTTGTCAAACACAACTTGGAAAGGATACGTGATACGCCACATGGAAACCCCCATGTGAAATGCAAGAACGTAAGATAACGGACAAGGAATGATGGAGGATGTTTGTTAGGTGGCAACGAGGTCACTTCCCTTCGTAGGAGGGTCATTCCTCCCCGTAACACGAACGAGCAGTATTGTATCGGAGTCGGAGATCAGCTGAACATCTTAGAAATAGCGACAGTGAAGCGTAATTCAAATTGTATAATTGAGAAATATAAACCATTGCAAAACATATGTTTGTTACCGAGTATTAACTGATTGAAAGATAGAACATTAAATGAAGTTACTTTGACTGTTATTCGTTATTTGAAGCTTCGAATAATTGTGGCTAGCTTGATACCACAAACTATATACATATTGTAGGATCTTTACTACAATTAGTTTATTTACAATAAATGGATTAAACAGATGTTGATTAAACAGGAAACGATGGTTGTTTAACGTGAACTAACCACAATAACGTATTATAATTGAGACAACTAGATAATTAATTTGCAACTCTCTCTCGACAACGCTAGTGTCACGTAGGAGACACAAGAAATCACGAAAATGATAGCTCGCCGGTGATCTCCTCGCGTCGCAGCTTGAACGTTTCACAAATAAGATGAAAAAATTGAACTTTGTATATGGTAATAGAATTTATTATACAAATCCAACAGATTGACGGTTCAAATTGTTACAACAGACTGATACAAAATGTTACAACAGACTGGTCTCGAGCGTTTGTTTGGGAGAGTTTTTATACTGAGGTTTTAGTCCCTCTGGAGGGGTTGTCGTCTGGTGTATCTCGGAGGCGCCTTTTCCGTTACTATTTGGTTATTGTTTCGATGGCTGCGGCATGCAGGATGTCTAGCCTATCCTATTACTGTTTCTGAGCGTGTGGCCTTCTTGAGCATGTGACACTAGCAACACTATCTCGACAACGCAATTCGCACTCTCTGACTTCTCAACTCACAATCCTGTTAATTCGTTTATGTCCCTTAGCAACCCCTTGTCTTTTGTCTTAGCCCCACCACGCACATGTTCCGCAACCGCTTGTTTATAATTCGCACGACACCCCCCAGGCCCCTCGTCCACGATACTACAATATTATTTATACTGCTTGATACAATAGATGAAGCGTTACAACTTAATGGAATGGTCAAGAGTTTGAATATAAACGGCTGTGGCGTTTCATTGAGCGATGTACGTGTCATCATCCAAGTCAGTCTGGCTAAGTCCGAACTACCCTGAACTTTAAAGTCTATCGTTGCGAACCGCGAACATCATAAAAAGTTTACCATTTATTTCATTGTATAAGTGTGTGGAAATAAAGAGCTCGATCTCCTATTTTGAGATCGACATTTTCTCTGTCATTTGTTGAATTATTACGCGACATATGCTTGGTCTGACATACAAACACACAAATACGTAACTATATATATATTTTTTTTATTTTGTTTATTAAAATTTGCAATGAATTCTCGCATTGAGAATTTTCAGTAATTTTTTCTGGCGTGGCGCAGTGACATGGCTAAATATTTATAATAAGTTAATACTTAATATAGATATGTATAATTTATAGTAGGTATAATTAGGTAACATTAATTCATTTATATAATTAATTGAATCTAGCGTTTAGGTCTAGCGGGTAGTGTCTCTTCAGCCTGCGGATCTGGTCCGATGTATCAAGTAGTCCAATGATTAGGGGATTTCAGTGTTTGTTGACTCTTTTGCTATATCTGTCGCTATATTA
>JACXIX010000022.1:7012521-7231463 GCA_014737535.1 Bombus cullumanus | reverse complement strand
CAATTTCAGACGTAAACTATTTATATATTGTAAATAGCCCTGTTGCACTACCACTTCATTATTTATAGGACAGTCACTTAAAATGTTTAACATTTCAGATATTCCTTTTTTTTCATATACTTTATCATCTATTATATTCACGATATCTCTAAAACATTCAAATAATTGGAACATTAAAAATGCAGAACTATTATCTTCTTTTCTCTAAAATTAACATGATGTTTCTTTCATTTAACATAAAGATGTTAGTCATAATTTATATTACTTTTGTCTTATATAATAATTTCGTTTCTTCTACTTTTTCTTATCATAATTATAATATGATTTTCCAGTAATAACATAATTAATAGCTTCACTATATCTAGTTACAATGATATTTATTACTATCATTGTAACTAGTTATAGTAAAGCTATTACTCTTACTTTACTTTACCAATACAAGAATGTGAATGATCAGGATCTGCAATAATCCATGTTAAGAGTGTTTTTAGTCGTTCACCTTTAGTATTAGCATTCCATAATTTTCCAAAACATGAATTTTGATCAAATGGTTTCTTATATCTGAAAATTTAATTTAAAGTTGTGTAGTATGTAAGTTAATAATTGCCATTTGATAGATTTCATTATTTCATACTGTCTTTTAACTTGTTCTGCAGGTAAATAACTGTTATGACTTTTTTTATACATTTCAAAAATATTCTGTTCTGGAATATCACTTCCTATTATTTCTTGTTTAACAAGTTCAGCCATAGTTTCTCCTAATTAGTAGAAAATATTTTATGAAAATATTTCATGAACTTTATTCAATTACAAAATTTGGCAAATAATCAAAATCGTATGTATTATATTGTAGTTATATTTTTTTATTATAAATATACTAATTGGTGATATTTTATACCAGACTTAAGCTTTTTTCCAAAAGTTACTTCCAGTGGTTTCATACCCACTGGTAGATTTGAAATTTGGTAACGTGTTTTACCAACTTCTTTATTCCAATAACTATTCATAACAGTATTTCTTAATTCAGAAATAATTGTTTGAAATGATGTCTCTTCATCTGGTTGTAAACATTCTTTTACCTTAAATAGTTTATAAGATACATTAAACATTACTTTTATATTTACTACACAACAATGCTTTTTACTATTATTAATTAATCAAATTTTATTTATAAGAAAAAATTACAAATATTAAAAACATATAATTCTGGAAATTATATTATAATTATTATATTATAATTATATATAATAAATTATAATAAATATAAATTATGATAAAAAAGATTTTGTTATAGTAGATTTCAGTCTTACATCAATTATTTGTTTAGAATTATGTATATTGCTTATGATCGGTGGTAACTTTTGTGTATGTTTTTCATTATGAACAAATATATTTCTCAAAGCTTCAACTTTATCTTCTAAAGAATATTCTGTAAAACATTCTTTAATGCTAGATGTTGAGGTTTTCTATAAATAACAAATCATAAGATACATATATACATAAACATTTAGTAAAACAATATTCTGTTATTTTATTTTTAAAATAACGCATTAATGTTTTATAAATTTACCACGTAAAAAATAATTGACTGTGAAAACATTTTTCAATCTCGAATCTGTATTTTATTAATTTTACATTCATGCTTCTAAATCTATATCGAATAAAATATTTACCTAAAAAATAGTTATAATTTACTAATAAAACACAATCTTACGAAGTTTTTGCTATAAGCATATTCATCTTCATGGACTAAACCCAAAAGCTGATTTCTTGAATTTATAGTACATTTACATTTTTCCATCTTAAAATAAAATATCAAATAAAAGAAACATGAAGTACAATATTATCAATTGCAGTTGAACTATCGAATTTTCTTAATCAATATCTATGTAGAAGCAAATTTAACAAAAGAAATAAAATATAAAAGTTGTACTATATATTATCATTTTTCTTATATTTCATTTTTTATTTGCTCCTTTAGAAATAAAAAGAAATAATCGAAATATATACATAATTAAAATTTAATTTCATATCTCCATCAATATTATTTCTGTATATAGAATGCTCTGCTCATTTCTGGTATTTAAGATGGAAATAATTAAAATTATTATTTCATCATTTAATGTCATTTAAACATAATTTTTATTTATTACATAACAATTACTTAATGTTAATAACTTTTCGTGAGATATTAAAGTAAATATGATTACGATCTTAATCTTTTCTCAAATTATTTCATTGTGATAAGTATGTCAAATTTTAATGCCATAATTCTAATATCGTTTTATTTATTACATTTCAGTAATACGTGTCTCTTTCTTATAATGCTGAATTTTAATTATTAAATTTTATACATATTGAAATTTCACAATCGATTGGAATTGATTTTTGACGAACTTAGCATTTGATTGATGTCGTATACTGTCATTGTATAGTGTAAATCTACTGTACGTTTATATTATTGTAGCAACTAGCAGACAAATTATAATAATACATAATATAATAAGTATAGACATATGTAATAATAATGACAGCAGCTAAGCAAAATATAAAACGATCTAAATGGGCTTTGGATTTCGCTCACAAGTTGGTAACTTTATCATTCAAGTTATATTTTCAATGTACAATGTAGTTTGTTTTGATATGATAACTTACTGAAATCATTTTTTAACTTATATACATCTATATAATCTATATAATCTCGTAAATTAAACTGTAAAAAATAAATATGTTGATGAAAATTGTGGTTTTTCCAATAGCTTTAGATAATTAAATGATTTAAAAATGTAGAGGTTAGAATACAGTACTTCATTTAGTACACTCTCATTGTACTAATATTGTCTTATTAAACAATTCAAGCATTAGAATATTTATTATAGATATTAATCAAAATGAATGTTAAACTATGACAATGATGATTTTCATTTTATATATTTATTGTCTATTTTATATTAATGTAGATATAAGTTTTGTATTTGTCAGAGAATTAATTTTTGAACAGAATGATGTAACTGAATATGCGTTTTTTGTAGGAATAAACAAGAAAAAAATGTGGATATTGCTTCACCACCAGGTTATACACCTGCTGTTGCTTTATTTCATGCTGTCGATTCAATTAGAGAATCTGATTCCAATCATTTGATAATTAAGAAATCATGGGATTTAGCCCTAGGTCCTCTTAAACAAGTTCCAATGAATTTATTTATAATGTATATGGCGGGTAATTCCATATCAATATTTCCTATTATGATGGTTGGTATGTTAATAATTAGACCAGTGAAAGCATTATTTACTCTTCAACAAAGTAAGTATATCAAGTTATGTTTACATACATATATTTTATAATAAATAAAAAATTAGTATCATATACATTCAAATATATATAATACAGGCTAAACCTATTAAAGGTTTTAACAAAAATTAATCTGAAGTGCCTAAACAAAAATATTTATATAGAACTGAAATATTCTACACATTTAAATGCTTCATATAGAGCAACCATAATTTAATTAAAATAAATGTAATCAAGTAAATTAAAATAAATTGTTACAAGCAGTTATGGTCATCATAAAAATAATTGTTTTTAGCATTTAAAGTAATAGAAGGATCTCATGCTTTTGGACAGAAGTTTGTGTACTTTCTGGGACAATTGGTAAATATTGCGTTAGCATTATACAAATGTCAATCGATGGGATTACTTCCAATACATGCATCCGATTGGTTAGCGTTTGTAGAACCACAAGCACGGTTAGAATATTCTAGTGGTGGATTTATATATGTATGACGTAAGATATAATTATTTAAAGATGTAATATGTACATTTAAAGTAAATAATTGCTGTAAATTTAGATACATTTTACTTTATGTGTAAATTATAAATTCACTCATTACATAAAATGTTTTATTAAAATCAAACCAAATCAAATTGTGTTACATGTTTATATAAATAAACGTATATGTACAATAAACTGGATTAAAACATATTCCACAAATGTAGTAGTATTATTAGATAAATCATTATTAATTATTTCTTTTTATATTCGTCTGTAATTTCCTTTATTCGTTCTATTATCTTAGTAGGCTCATCTATACGAGGTATCTGTAATAAATCAACATTTATATTAATTAAATATGAGTTTTACTATACAATGGAAAGGGATACATTAAATTATATTAAGTTAAAGTATTAAAGTATTAAGTTAAAGTATTAAGAAATAACAATTTTAAAACATACCTCATAGTTTTGACTTATATATATACCAGCATAAATCCCAATGCTTAAGGTTATCTAAAAAAGATATTAGTGTACATATTTCTATTCAATAATACCACTATTTGCAAAATAGACATTTAGATGTACCAAAAATTTAAACATTTTCAATTGATTATTGCTTTTCACTTTTTAGTTAACTTTTAAAATCAAAATAAACTTTATATGAAGACAAGGTTCCTTCCTTTCTTCAAGGTGCTCTTATTAACGTTTTGTACAATAGTGCAATTTATGCAGAATCACTCATTTACAATAAAATTCTTATGCTTTGATTACGTTTATATTTACTGTGGGTAACAACAGGTTATCTATAAAAGTTAGAAGTTTATACTCTTGTCTAGTAATTAATTTTTATAACACTTTTTATATTAAGCTCTTTTAAAATCTTTTTCAAATCAAACAGCTTTGCTGAAATCCCTCAAATCTATGTAGTTAAATATAATGCATATTGTAAAAACAACACTTTCGTTGCATTGTACGATATATATAAATATATATATATGTTGTACTTTCCTCTTGATCGATACTGCAAGCGGGAATATTTGAATTACTGTAATAATTGACTATTGTTTTCGAAACATTAATGTTTTAATTAGTTAAACTGTTGCAACAATTATATATAATATATTTGTATTATAAGTTTTTTAGATTATTTAGATTAAATGTCAATAAATGTAAAATACATATATTTTTATTACAATATATACATATAGTATGTACTTTGAAAATATTAATAGTATTATACTCACTTAAAAATTTTATATATTAACTAGAAATATATTGTGCTAAAATAAAGGATGTCTATTTCTTGTAATTCATAGTGGAGACATATGTAATTGAAAGTTAAATTAAGTTATATTATTTTGAAGTTGTTATAAGTATATTATTGAAGTGTTGCGTGTATCTACGTAGCTTGAGAGTAAAAAAAATATAGAATGGTTGTAAGATATTCACTTTGTTTCATGAATGAATAACATCTTATTAACACTTACAATTAGGCAGGAACACATTAATGTACCGGAAATAATTGTAAGAGAAAGCAGGACAGATCTAAGATTTCAAATATAATATGTACATGTATATACACACCGTCTTAAGTGAGTCCAGGTAGATATCTAGGTCATTTTTTATATTTTTTAATTTTAACCAATGTAGTGTAGTAACAATTCCTTAGAAATTTAATGTTTATTTCGGTAGAAGTGTTTTATCTAATAAATACAAATCTTAATGTGGCAGATAATAACCCAAAGGACATTGCCCGTGTCGTAAAACGATATTTAGAAGACCAAAAATTTGATGTTACAAAGTGATTTGCTGATTCTCGGAATTTAAACTCAACACAGATGTTTTAGATCGATGCAGACAAGTACATAGAACAGGACAGGATAAAAAAAAAATATGAGTGATTTATACGTGACAGTGATAGAACCCTATATATTTCAATCTAAGCTTCAGATTATGAAATATACGATAAATATTCAAATAGTTTCTTTTCAAGATATACATATGCTTATGGCATGAAATTAAGTGATGTACGTGAATATACTGCCGCCAAAGTTTCAGATTGCTTTCAAATATGACCAATTTAATCACGACAATCGTGTCTCATCGCAATCTCAATACAATTTCAGAATGTTTTATATAACACAAGCAGTATATACACAAAAATTTTCTATGTTAAGTGCTCAAATACTATCGCGATTCACTGTAATTCCGCTTCTCTGACTTTTACTAACTTCTTAATTTAATAAACAATATGCTGCGGTATAATTTCCAACTGTCGCATCCTTAAAGGGTGTAAATAAAATTTGAGTCGAGTAAAATGTGGCTCTCTGTACCGGTATCTCCGTACGACCAGTTGTGAAACGATGGAGGGAGATCAGCTTGTATGATCGGTCTAGCAAACTCACCGCTGTGCCGGTAGGTATTCCGCTTTAGTACGCCGTCAAACTAACATCATTTTGTAATCCAGTGTATGCACGTGAATTCCTCTCTTTAAGTACTATTTATTCGGTCGAGTAATATTCACCGGGTTTTCCGTGTACGGGTTTCGTTTCGAGTTTTCGTCGTTCGGGTTTTTACACGGTGTTGAACGGTTCGGTTACGATCGTTCGGTTTGCCCGCGAACGTACAAATCTTCGTTCTGAAAAATCAGCATCACGACTTTCTTGTTACGCGATACTGGTGAAAAGTAACTGCTTTCTATCTGAATACATTCCGTAATACACCCAGTGTACATAAACGATTAACGTATACGTCTGTCGATCGGCCGTGTATTTTCTGCAAGTTAGTCGTGCATTCCCGCGGGGTAGAAGTGAAATTTTCTGTGACATTGAGAATTTCAAACGAAGTCATCAGGTTGATTCATTTCGGGGTCACAGTCGCGGGAATATCATCGTCGCATGTGTACGTTCAAGTCAGTGGTCGATGTTACGATTATCAACAAGGGGAAATAAGCTCGAACATGTCAGCTACTATTTCGAAAATACCGGCAACCAGTGCTGGGAATGGGATCGATGTAATTTGCGATAAAGATCGTGTAAGTACTGTATTGTTTTATAACGTGAACGTAGAGTGTCGTTCGTTTGGTGTGATGATAATGAAATATTCGAGCAATTTTAATGTATGAACCGGAGTTAAAAGACTGACTATGTACGAAAGTTGTAAAAAGAGGATTTAGGCATAGTGCGATATTTAAGATCACTTATTGATATTTGGCATTTGTATTTGGTGTGGCAATAAATTTGTTATAAATGTTTTCACTTAATAAACTTTTCTCCTATTTAGTAATACTTTAAGGTAGATGTTATGTAACATCAATGTACAAGTGTACATTATACGTGTACATTAGTTTTATAAAAATAGAAGCTAATTTTAGATATACATACCCTAACCAGATTCAACGTAAAATGATTATTATACTACAGATGTTAGCTAAGTACAAAGAGGAATTAATTTAGTATCGAATAATTATGCGTAAACGTTTATTGAATACACTTCTTACGCATGGTAGATACACAGTAATTAACAGGTTTTATAAGACTTATATATCACTTTCATACGTTGTCACGAACAACGCAATAATTGACTTCATCCTTCACTATTACACGTATTAATGATATTCTCTTTTCTAGATAATAATTTTAAATTGACGATTCTCATAAAAATGTATTGCCTCGATGGAAATCAGAAATTTAATGAAATGGATTGAGCAAAGTATATTAACGTGTCATTTCCGTTGTTTCATTGTAAATTATGCTTTCTTGAATAATAAATTCCTTCGGTAGGAGAATGGTAGCCAGATTGCTTTCCCCCACTAAATATTCTCACAAACCCCGATTTTCGTTTAGTTCGATGACGATAATATTCCCAGACGTTTTATTTTATAAAAAATATAGAAAAAGTCGTTTTTACGACATTTATCCATTTTTTTATTTCAGACTAGAACGGCATTAAATGGCTAAATTTCTTTAAGCTATTTATTTTTAATCTTTTAAAGCAGTTTCTTTAAGACATATACAAAAAATACAACGAAATGATAAAATAAAAATTGTTTAATTTATTAAAATGTCATATATTTATTCGTTAAATTTTAGCAATGTATAATTAATGAATGAACTTTACTCCCATTCACCTTCTAAGATCTCGTAAAAAGAATTAGGTGGCATACACATTTATCTTGTCAAGGATTAACTCATCCTTAAGCGCAACATTATTGAGAGGTACAAATAAAATAATTTATCGTTTTGTTAAGGTAAGAAAAATGTATCACAATAATATATACAGAGAAAATATAGAGAAGTCCGGTAAGCAAATCAAAATTATAAAAAGAAGGATTTTATAATTCGGAAAAAAACCGGTATGATGATGTTATAAATATTTTAATGTTTGAAAATTTTCTGAAATTGTAGAAGAGCGGTGAAAGAAGGAATATTGATTGAAAAAAATGTTAAACAAATTCTCTAGTTTTCTTCTCATAATCACAACGTTAAAGCACAAGGTCGATAATGTAAATTATCCAAAAATAGATTGTAAATGAGATGTTCCGTGAATGCAATATTCGTCCTTAGTGGGTCAAAACAATTCGGCCTTATTTTCTCTCATATGGTAGAAAGTAAGTACATCTTTCACGAGATACATGTACCATAAATATTTCTATTTTTAAATATACATATATTATTATTATCCTTTTTTGCTTGCATGCACTTCGGTATTATTAAATTAATTTCAAATATGGTTACATAATTTCATGGTACATTATATGATCTCCTAGTAAAAAGTTATTTCTTAATTGTCCCAATTACAGTAGTATTGTATATTATCACGTTTATTAATTTACAGTTGATTACTTTTTCTGAAACTCGTACCATGCTAAGTAGAATCGATAAACGCGTTCAATGCGTTTCTGTAGGAAATATCTCAAATATAAAAGGATTAAACATTACTGAAGAAGAGTCATCAACGATGGATTTCTATTATGGATAACGATGGATCCTAATATCTTCAGAATAAACTAATAAAATTAATCTAATAATTGCTCCGTACATATAAAAAGAGATTTAAAATAAAAGCTTAAATATCCTGTGTTATAAAAAAAATTGAAATATATAATTGAAGTAATATAAATGAAATAATGGTAGAAATATGACGAGGAAGAGTCTACGTTTCGAAATAAGACGAAAATTAAGATTTCATTTTTGACAAAATCGAGTTTGAAAATTATTGTCGAATACGCGTGAACTTGACTAATTCCTAACTATAAGCATAAGTGGATGATTGACGGTACGTTGTTCTACCTGAGAAAATAATAATTCGAAGGTATAGATGGTATTTCTTAATTTAAATGAATTACAAAATATATAAGATATGCTTAAATAAAGAAAATCAATATTTTGAAGTGCGAGCGACCAAAAGGGCTGTAAGACTGAAATTCAAGGAATATGAAAGTCTCGCGTAAAGTAAGAAACGATTGTATTAGAATGAGTTACTCCTGCATGGTTACGTCGGATGTAATAGAAAGTGTGCAACAGTGCGTGTATGATAGACTTCAACATTGAACTAATACTGATGGTCATTGAATATTTTCTCTTAGCTATTAGTTAATAATTACGAGCCATGCACTTATCCGAAATAAGATCAGCAAGAAGATACTTAAGGTTTTGTAAGATACGTAATATCATTTCTTACAAAAATATGAAATATATAAAAAGAGATTGAAACTATGAGCTTTCTATTTTTGTATCCTGACGATTTAATAATTGTCTGCAAAATACATACATACACCTATTTAATAAATTTTTATCTGATACAGTTTATATATTATAAATCGTTTTTATTAATAATTTCTAAATAATTATCTTTAAATAGATATTTGTTATACTAAGAATAGAAAATATAAGATAAGCCTAGAAATGGTACTTGACATTCTCTTTCTATGAAAATAGAATTCGTGAAACTTAGAACGAGGTTTTATACTTGTACTGCTATCGCTGTAAAACGTTCTTTGCAGCTATAATATTTTCCGATAGACATTTTTCATAAATATTTCACAAACATTTAACGCTAACACCAGTATAATCTTCGCACATAACGGTATGCATTTCTTTGTGGCAACTGGGGCATATTAACTGGTTTTGCTGTAGTTCCTTGTTCTTATGAAACTTCTTGGTGACCGCAATTTCATTGGTATTTTGACGCATACAGATACAATCTTAAGCAGGAAAATCCTAATTGTATATTTTAACTATATATTTCACTATTATATTTTACTAATACATTTTATTATTACCTATATATATATGTATATATATTATAGTTGTTCTGAGACAATTTTAAAAAATTAAAATCAACTTTTATCCATTTCTCTATATTGAATTAGAATAATTACGCGAGGTCGCAACACATTCTCCAATTTTAATTTGTAAATTAACATAAAGCATTGTATTTTATGTATATTACTGGATGATGAGTATAAAAATGTTTTTAATAATATCATTAATAGGATAATTTTATGTTTGAAAGAAGTGAAAAGTATTCGAGGTATACATTTTAACTGTGCGCGAATACACGTTATCGTCAATGTTATTTACAAATGCAGAAGACAAAAATTGCTATAAGTTTAAAATAGTTCATTTTAATTGTATTGCAGTTAATAGAAAATATTAAATGTGGTATTTTTTTTTTTTTATTTAGTCCGTGCCTTTCGGCTTTGGACGAACTTTCGGTTTACATTCTCTTACATATTAAATGTAGTATTAAAACATACTTATAAAACTGATATTTTTATTTGTTTTATATATAATTAGAAAGTCATCGATAACTTATCGATACTCGTTAACATTGATATCTGTTATTATCTGTATCCAATATCGATCTAGTAGAGATCGATAATGTATTAATGAAAAAGATTTTTGAAAAAATATATAATTTCAATAATAAATGATCTTATAATATAAATAAATTGATTTTTATATTTGATTAATTTTGTTAAGTATTATACTCTTTATATAATTGTTTATGTAAATTTTTTGTTTGTTAAACATCGAAACACTTATCAGACAAAAGTTATTTTTTTTATCTTATACTTTTTACTATTTTATATAAATTTCACTGATTTATAAAAGTCCATATACGTAGTGAACTATATTGTGCTTTGATTAGTGATATAAGTATTGTTTTCTCGTTTATATTGGAAATTAATGACCAATATATTTCTGATAAAATACAATTAATTATCAGGTTGTTTAGATTTTTATATTTATAAGACACTTTCGAAGGAGATTATATCAACAAATATAGTATCGATAAAAATTTAATGCACCAAAAGCATAAATATAAGAAAAAATGTAACAAATAAGAAATTGAACTACCTGTGAAAAGATCTAACTAAAGTAAATGAAGAGAATCGAAAGTTAAGTAAATGACTTTAGTTGAATTTCATTTTATGAATAAAGTAAAAGATGGAGGTATGTTGCTTGCATTATTTGTTATTATTTCAAGATTTTTACATATAAAACATTTTTAAGAATTCCTTTTTAGGGACCAATTTCCGGTTTAAAAATATGTATGTTTTTCGTGCAGTACTATGAAGCTTCTATACTTCGCCACATGGTAGCAGTAATGTAGAGTTATTGATTAAGCTTCGATATCGAGGGTGGTTGTGAAGTGCCAGAATCTTCCTTATTTTTTAAGTTTTCACTTTTAAATAAATATTATAATAAGTGAATTTTGTATACGGCATACAGTTTCGAAGATTGAGAAAGTGTATCTGATATATGTTTAATATATATCATTAACTACGCGGCTAAAGAGAGTTTTACAAAAATGTGTTCTAGTTTCCTACCAAGCTGTTAATCAAAGGCATAAATATCTTTTTGGGGTGAGTAAAGATTTTTCTAATGCTAAAACGCAAATATTATTTTCTAGATAATAACACAAAAATTATTATAGATTATTTATTTTAAGGATAATTTTACTGTTTACTACGGTGTTTTGTATTTTCTTAAAATTATTCTTGAAATAAAATAATATTTAAATGTAACAGGCATATTGAGAAATACAAAAACGATTACAACGATATAAAAATAGAGCATAACGTTTCTAAGATGTTTAGAAATACCTTAACACCATTTAAAGGAAATTTCAATTGTATTACATAAGAGGTTAGTTATACTAGTTATTTACTAAGTTAGTTTTTAATACAATCACTAGCTTTAATTGAATACGCCTCGAAATGTTATACGAGTTTTTGTATATCTTCGTCATACGTTTACGCCGCCAGTTCATATAAATATCGTCTTACGCAGTTCTTTAAATCACATTTCTTATAAACAATAATCAATCAAACAAATCTTTAAGTTTTGCAAAAAGTCGTTTGTAATGAATATCATTTGTAATGAAATCGCAAACACGTTCTTGAACTCTGTAGTGCGAGACGAACGGCTTGAATGCTTACGATCACGTACAGTTTCTCTGTCTCTACTGAATTCGTGCTACCGCGAATTAACCGCTGTAATTCTCTGGTGAATTACTTTTGGAAGAATTTTTTCAATATTAAATATTTAAACACAAAATTTTGTATGACTTATGTCAATGAATGAAACTAAGTGAGCGTCTCTAAGTACATTCCATCGTTTTATATGGCTTCTATACGTAAACAGATAGTACTTTCTGGGCGATCCTCGGTATTGTTACATGTATAAAATTTATAATTTTAAGAAGGAACAATGTCTAAACTTCTGATTCATAAGAGAAAACCTCGGATTATTCCTTTTTGTTTTTCTTGAATTGACTGTTTAGAGCTTAGAGTGACTTCAACCACTATAGGATATGTAATAGGTTATTAGTGCTCGATTGAAATCATAAATTGAGTTCTATAATTTTTGCAAAGGATTGGTTAGTTTAAGAGATTTTAACAGTTGTAATGTTTTGATACACATTTTTTAAGTTCTTGTATAAAGTTCTAATCGTTTATCAAGAGAAATGTTATAATAACAATAACTTGGAGAAAATAATTTGGATTTGTTAGAAGAATAAGAGAAACAGTAATAATGTATTGAAGTTTTCAAAAGTCATTAATAATGACTCGTTATATCTATATCATACGTAGTTACATATAAAAGGAAAACCTAACGCAAAACGTAAATTGTAAATAGACATGATTTACAGATTTGCAGTAATGATAAATATCATTGATTATATTTGAAAGTACATGTATTTCTACCTCAAGATTGTTGATCCATCTCTTATGGATCAACAATTCCTTTTATATAAACAGATAGACTTTCTGCAACCTTTACGTTCTAATAATTATAGTACATGACTTACTATGTGAATGTAAACGTTGTGACAACTTATGATGCTATGTAGAATATTGGCAATCAGTATTATTCGATTGCTGAATCAAATATCATCGTGAGTGTTACAATGAAGTTTTCTTTTCAAAGTAGGTGGATACGATCTTCATCTATGGCGAAGCGCAAAAAAATTCGGTAAGAGCACGAACGTTGTACGTTGAACGGTTTTCAAATCGCACACATGTTTCGAACCGAAATATTGAAAGTTTAGCTACACGTAAGACTGATGAAACTCAGGTAAAGAAATGGAAATCGGGTGTTCTCGGATGTTAGCTGTTAAAGCGACAGTTTTATCGCTAGTACGTGCACGGTCTTAGCCTTGTTTTAAGCATTAAATATTAATTTCACTATGAGCTCTGAACTACGTAATGTACTATCTCGTTCATTATCGTCGTATATTGGACGAATAATGTAGACAGTTATAGCTTTTTTTTTGTTTCGCAAATAACTGAAAAATTATGCGGAACATTTAGTACGATTGCTATATATAGTGATTACTATCTACAATGTACATATTCGTTTATATTGCTGAGAAAATGTGTTATAATGTCGAACAAAAGAGTTGTTCATACGCGCAAATGAATTTGTAGCATTATTTTAAATACTCGGGATATCTTTTATAAAAATTTATTAAAAAATTATGTAACAAGACTCTTAAAGTTGTATACCTTTCTCAAGGTTTCTTGCATCTTATGGTATGATATTTAAGAGTGATATGCTATTTAAAATATAATATTTAAGGTTTCTTGTAACTTTTTCAAAAGTTTTCAAATTCTCATCGACTTACTAATTGTATATACCATAGAAAAAGTAAAAAATATGAAGTAACTATCATACGTTATTATTGTAATAGAAAATCTAGAAGATTATATGTAGTACAGTTGCTCTGTACCTCGGATGATATTTTACTTACTGCGAGAGAAATTCTAGGAGAAAGTAGAAAGTATAGAAACGTTAGCAGACATGTAAAGCAATATTAAAAAAAGAACGTATTTGTTCTAGACCTTCGACTTTAAGTATTAAGATAAGAAATTAGCATTTACTTTTGTCCTATATCCATTGAACTGAAATTTGGTTATGAAATTAAATTTTTGACAAATAATTTGTAACCGAATTATCTGCAATAATTGACATCTTAAAATGCGCAATATTATATTATACAATTGTATAGATATTTTAAAAATTATATTAAGGGTTCTGAAGTTTATTATATGAAATTAATATAAATCTGTTATATGATTTCATACTTTAAGAACTTCGTCAGTTTCCCGATTGATATATATATGTACTTGCATATGCTTAGTATCTTGATTAAATTGCTGTTACAGTACACGTTTATTTTCTTTACGTCCATTTGTATAGTGCGAATACATACAAGTATATAAGTACGCACACATATACTTAATACTTATTCGTTTATGCTTGTTTTTCACTTCTCATATTACGATGTTACTCCGGATATGTAGTCTCTGCATATGATTAAAACGAGTTTATCCTTCGATATCATATAAAATGCCTCAAAAGCTCTTTCACATTTTAGGCAAATTAAATAATCCTTAGAAGCTGTATTATCTTTTTCGTTTATATTTTAGTTTCTCCGAATTGTATGCAAACTTGTATTATACTATTTTGTAGTTTTGGCAATTTTACATAATTGAATTAATTGAACAAATGCACAATTTTACAAATTAATAAGATACAGGTTATTAATATTAACAAATCTTCTTATATGACAATAATAAGCTTGATAATAAAACATGTGAAATTCTAGAAGTAAATTTTACACATTGCAAGTCGTTCGATTGTTCTATTTGACTTAAAATTATAAAATTATAAAAGTGAAGCTTGTAACTTGTAATTTGACAATTTACTAATATTATATGTTGAAAAATTATTATGCTAGAGAGTTCGGATTATACATACATTGTTCAGTTTAGTTTCTTCTAAAGAAAGAACGTACAGTTGTCACGGACAGAATAAATTAGACTCATATTAAAATCAGATCAGAATATCCATTGTATATGAGTACATAAAATATTCTTGGATTATCGTTTCTATATTCATTCCTTTGTTTTTTACCTTGGTAGAAAAAGATAACTAAATTCTAATGTTGCAATTCACTTCCTACATGAAGAATGCCTTTGATATTTATTAGGTTCAAAGTATAAGTTTAAAATATCTTGGTTTAAGCAGAAAAAAGTAGTTAGCATGAACTAATGTATCATAATACCTGACATAAGTCATAATATAGTTGCAAATTATTTTCACACATTTTAAGGATAGAAATTTATTTACTTATCTTATTTATTCATTTACTTATTTATTTATTTATTTATCTAAAGTTATATCCATCTTACGGTTGATAGTAAACTAGATACACAATCGCGAGGGGGCTACACGATCGGGCTTTGTACACGTAATATTGGCTTTAAAAAGAGCCGATTTTGTTTGTATGTGAGTGTCTCATTGATATGGATTTTATCGTAATAGATGTTCGAACTCACGGCCATTTATCTCAATGCACAAAAGCTTTTTGTCTGTTTCTTCAAGGATTCCTCTACCCTATCCAGTGTAGTAGTCAATAGATTCTAACACGTATGACCAATCCTACGTTTCATATCTGCAGGTGTTGTTGGTTCAACTTGATAAAAATTATTTTTTACATAGCCCCACACGAGAAAATGTAAAGGAGTGAAATCTGGTGAACGCGGTAGAAATTCTACATTTTCACATTTGCCAAACCAACCGTTTCGAAATAGTTCATTTAGTGTTCTACGAATATTGGTGGGTACTGTGTGCAGGAGAAAAGCATCCTCCTAAAACCATAGATGTTGCATTGTGTGCAGGCCAATTTCATTTAGGGGGAATGGTACTTCACCTTAAAGAAATCTATCGTAACGTTAGCTGTTAAATGATCATTAAAGAAGTATTGCTTGGTCACATAATCACTTATCAATCCCATATAAAAAGATCATTGTTCTAGATAAGATATTTGTTTATACCAATGATGATCAATTTGTGTAACCAATAATGATAGTTAGATCAAAAACGTGACGATTCACGTGTACTCTGTTATTAAAATTAGCTTCATCCGAAAGTAGAACGTAAGGAAAAATATTAGGAACTTGGTTCATTTTTTAACGAGCTCACTGATAAAATTATTATTGTTGTTGAACGTGACACGCTGTGAAAACTTTCAATTTGTCTAAGGCTTATGACAGGATTTGATAATAGCAGTTACTAATATACTCAACTCGCGGAGACAAAGTACTTGACGATACCTAACAATAAGTTGGAATGTTCAGACAGCTAAATGTAGCTCTGTTTTATATTAGCTTGTTTTATATTAGTTTATTGAATTATGCACGAATATAATAATAGAAATAGAACGAAATGGATCATACCTAATTCAATAAAATAATATAAAACAGAAATCGTTTTTCATCTATTATCACCTTATGAAACGAAAGAAACTTTTCGGACAACCTAATACATATGATTATATATCTCTATGCAATAATTTCTAACGGAATACATTGATATCCACAATTAGGAAACTACTTCATCACGGATTATTCAGAGCAGTCTGCAGTGTACCGTTCGCAATACACTCGATACTCTAGGTTATACGATACTATGTAAGAACAACCAACATCAACGCACACATTTGTACATTTAACCACACCTATAAAAAATGGAAATTCTCACAGCAGAATAAAATTATAAAACGATTATGAGACATTACATTCGATTCCTTAATTAAAATTTTGGCAATAAACTTTACATTAAGTATTAAGTACGTAGTATGTATGTCTATGTAGTAAGTACGAGATGTATACATTAATTCGTAATGAATTAGGAAATTACTTTTTTTACTTGTTTATATAATATAATATTATAATAACTGGACTACTGATATTTAAGCAAGTTAATACCTTTATGAATTCAATTGGGTAAATAGAATCTAAGTAGAAATTTATTTTGCTTACTAAATACTCATCACGAGTATTTTGCTTTGGATACTTTATATATATGCAAACTATGTGAGACGTATTCTATATATTTTTACATCTTTAAATTTTCTATGCATGTATTTTAAATTCAGTAGTTTCTCGTCTCATGACAACTATAAAGAAATGTCATTTGACGTAAACGAATGACAAATACAATCCTCGAAATATCGAGTTGTAAACAATCATTTATAACATCATTCAAGCAATTATCAGAAATATATAGATGAATTCATAGATTTGAAATCTCGGCAATTTTATACAAAAATAGAATACTCTCGCTTAGTTTAATAATACACATTTGCTTTTACACTCCGAGTTATAACATTCTTGATGTGAAACTTACGCCATAAACAAAACTCATTTAAAATTATATCGTTATTGTTCAAAAAAATATCAACATATGCAAACTATTTCATCAATAAATTCAAAAGTTGAAGTTGTTAGTATTAGAAAAAAAAGAATCTATAACTTTATCACATTTTTCCTGGAACTTTAATAAATCTCACACTTTTATTGCAATAACACAACTGCATAAAAATATGCCACCGTCGAAACAAACGTGTAACATGCTATAGCGACACAAACGTCTTCGTAGTAAATTTTTGAGGGCTCATTTAAAGAACTCAACTCGTAGAAAGTCCAAACAATAACTTTCACTATATTAACAACTCTATACTAAAACTAAAAAGTTTCAATTACGTCATTGTGAACATTGACAACTGCCTGCAACTATCGTAGCAAATGGGTGGTTTAGTCGGTAGTATATGCGAAGTATTTTAGAAATAGATGGCCAAACTTTGATCTTCTTATTTTTATCTTTTCTAAGGATGAAAAAATGTCATGTAAACATAGGTTCGAAAACTTTTTCTTTCCGAAATATAAATATTTTTTGTTTATGACAGAATATTTCATTAATAAAAATATAAAACTTACTTAAAGAAGTTCAGTATTTTTAGTATTATCAAGCTATCAGACAGATTGTATTTCTCGAGAAGGAAGAATTCCCTGACCCATATTTATATTATACGATTCTCTTGACCTTTGGGAAGAGTAGAATACGATACCAAAATTTGGCTACCTATTTCTGAAGCACGAATAACAAACATCGTGTGTATAGATTAGGTGTGTATTATGTTTACCGCATTTGTTACAGGACGTAGAAAAAGGTGAAGTTCATTCTAACGTCGCAAGCTTCTCGCCGTCGATCTGTTCGCGGCCGGCGTCTTCGTCGCGGACGTCGACGTCGGCCGAGAGCAGGGTCGAGCTCGAGGATAAACTAAGGAACAACAGCAGCAGCAGGTCAAATGTGTCGAGTATCGCGGTGGAAGTGGAAGTCGGAACGGCGAACAATGAACCAATAGGTACGCCGAATGTAGCAGACGATAGAATAGGAGTCGCGACTGTAGTCGGACAAGCGTTGCACGCATACATATGTGCGTGTTTGCATGCAGGAGCGGGGACGGAGGCAACCACGACAACAACGCCAAAGACGAGGACGCGCACGGAAAGAGGAACGGAAAGGAGCGCAGCCAGCCGGTGGAAGGCAGTCGGTCGCTTGCTTCGCCGCCTGGCACTCATCATGTTTCTGATATCGAGTTTGGCCGCCTGTTTGGCACTGCTCGCCATATATACAGGCCCCATTTTCCTCGTGCAGCTACTGGTTGTCGTTCTCGTCGCGTATTTAGTCGCTGGAGGACGTTTTCGATGGTTTTACGTCGCTCTGAAAACTGCGCCCAGAGACCTCGTGTGAGTATGCATTCCTCTTCATCCGGTTCATCCTCGTCCTTTGACAACGCGCACAGATTTAAGTTTTCGATTTCGATTCGTTCTAAATCCGCTCGATTAAATTGAAAACTGGGTCAGTCTATGACTTTCCAAGTTGGTCTTCTCGCACGGTCAGCCAAGTTTCTCTCTGCTTCTTTAAAGTTTCGTCGATCGTATACATCCTTATCGTGTATATCCATGCGAAGGTCTCTATATTACCGCAGATATTTATAACTAGAAAACACGTGATTCTGCTTTGATAATGAAATTTCATATTTTCAGGGAGGAGGATGAATTTAAGTAGAATGTTGAAACGTTTGATATAGTGGTATCAGTTATAACATGTCATAATAGAGAGAAAAATTTTAGAAAAAATGTTTCTAAAATGTTCGTTTTCTAATTTGAATGTGGAATCTTGGCGGCACAAGTTCAGCAGATAACTGTACATTTCATAAACGTACATCTTCGTTTAAGGAATACACATGAATGCGTAATATAGTTAAATTTTAGGACACCAACAATTTTTTAGGCCAATTACATAGGCCGATCTCTATATTTTTTGATAATACTCACTGGTAGAATCCGAAAATATCAGTTTTAATTTAAGAAGCTTCCAATTCGACAGTTACATTCCTTTTAGAAGGATAACATTCACAAAGCAGTAAATCACGACGTTGAGTTTATAGATAAATAAATTTAGTTGGATTTGAATTGAGGTTAGATTACAGATGGGTTGGTTTAAGATAGAGTTTGAGTTTAGATTAGATTTAAGAATTTCTTAAACGTAAGGTTGGTATTTCTAATCTTTGTTCGAAAATTATTATCAGGAAATATAGTAATCCTAAAATAAAATTTAATTGGTAATACAATATAGAAATATCAATTTCTTATTGAAAAAAGAAAATGATTGAGAGGAAAAGAAAATTTTAAATTGTAAACGAGACCTAAGTTTCGTGTGACAAGCGACACGTGAAACGAATAGTTCCGACCTTCGACAGTTAATGTTTATATTACTCTCATAAAATAATTGTTCAATTTTCATCAATATGGTCTACTAGGGAAGTGAACTGCACGGTAATTGAAACCCATATCCCTCGCTTATAACTAACAATTGTTTTAACAATAAATAATCACTTTATAATACTAATAAAACTAACACAGTTATAAAATCTGACTGTCATTTAGAATTGTTTATCATTAAAGTTTTCAAGCACTAACAATTCTGTCAATCTTATTGCAGTTTATTTTATGTTTACAAGTAATATACCGCGTATTTTGAAATATTAAATTTTGCTGAAAAAAAAGATATGACCTTTTCTTACATCTTCATTCGTATTTCATGTTATGCGTGTGAGAACGTGATACTGACGTCTCAATAGTAAATTATGGACTCAACGATAAAAGTTTAATGTCAAACTGCATTGTGAAATCATCACAAAGGAAATTGATTTTTAAAGTAACGCATTTAGTCATTACAGCTGTGTCACAATAATGCCATTTATATGAAGTATGCATTAATAGGCAATTTTTAATTTGAGTACGAGATAATAGAGTAAGTAAGAGATAATTGATGCACATTGTGATACGTGAACGATCAGTCGAAAAATTCTTGCTCGTTAACGATAAGAAAGATCATATTAGACAATTTTAAAGGCTAAAAAGATATAGTTATATCGCCACATATATTAATTATAGATACTGAACGTTTCATTCATAAAATCGAATACATATGCCTTATTTAACCTGCGTTCCTTAATCTTTCCTCTGTCTGTTGTATTTCTTGTTTTCTATTTGATATATAATCATAAACAATTTTCCTTCTTTTTTTTTTGTGAAGCATACAAAACACAGTTTTCTTGTTATTTTTTCGTTTCCTTAACATAATCTGTCATTTATCGCTAATTATAATTTTTTGGACCGCCTGTATATTTTTATATTGACTTTTCGAATTGAATGCAAGAAATAAGTAAGAGATAAGAAGAGAGAAATTATATGGAATTTAGGGTATGTGGATTAAATATTGTAATATGTATTCTTATATAGATTTTAAAATCTCCCTCTGATTTCTTGCCGCGTTAAATTAGTTAAAACCGTATATGAGATATTACAGAAGTTTATAAAATTTATAAAATATTTGTTGTATCAACAATTACCTGATTATCTATTAATGAACTTTTACGAAAACAGTATGAGAAATATATAATTAGAATTCAGTTTAGATGTTTTCTATGATGTAAAATTCATGAACAATATTCTTTACTCAATTACGTACAGATTAATTTGATTTGATTAACTAGAGAATCTTAAGAATTTGTAACATTCCTATTCAGATTAGTTATTTTTTACTTCCTCAGAAATTCAGAGATAACCCAATTTAAGTTGATATTTATATATCGTTAAATTTATATATCTTAACTGAGAAGTGTAACAAATCAGCTGATAATGATAGCTAATGTAATCTTTTTCAAGCTATACATATATAATGATGTAATAAAACGAAATACTATTTCTTACTTTTTCGTTTTGCTGATTAAAAATGTGTTATCAGTATATAAATTCTGTTAGATCACTTTGTTATATCGCATTATGACCTACTATTGACTATATTTACACTGCGCATTATAAACTGGAAATTCTTTTTTATCTAATTTTTTAATTGACAAATTTCTAACGGTAAATTATAGGCACTCGAAATGTTCATTTGTCTTTCTTTTTTTATTCCTTGAATTTGATATAAAAGAGTTTTATTTATATATAGTGTTATTTATCGAATACAATCCAGATCAAAGTTGAAACTTTTCAGAATTATTCATGAATCTATTATATTCAAATTTCTATAAGGATACGACTAGCTTTAGTATAAAATAAACTACTTTTCATTGCCTACGGATTTACAAAGTTCATATTAATAAAACACAGATCTATCAATTTAATTATAAATACAGGAAGAAGTATAAAAATATTGCAAAATAGAAAAAGTATTTAAAAAATATAAAAATAATTGTTTATGTCATTAGCTATACTTTATATTAAATTTGTATTAAATTTATATTTTATATTAAAAATTTTACATTATAAGTCTATATTATATTTTTAAAGCAGTTTATTTTATATTTATATCTGTAATGTAACATTGCATTATATTTTTACAATGCCCTAAATGAACAATATCGGAGTAAAGTAAAGCATCCTCGACGAATAGTATTCGCTGTTCACTTTTCGTAAATACGAGCATGGACAAATGCTAATTAAATTAAAAAATTGAAAATGAATGAACCGAATTGAAATAATATTATAGTATCTAATTCTATTATCCTGGATAAGTTGATATCAATTAAATTGTAATTTTGACTGTTAAAAAGTTCTTTATTCAAAGATTATTGACAATAATTTCTAATTTCACGAGTACAATCTTATCTATCATTATGTAAAATAATATACCTATTTCTATTTTTCCGAAAAGATACAATTAGAATCATGATCTGTTTGTAACAAGTGATAGTACAGCATGGTATATAGGACTCAACTATATTTAAATTATTATGCAACAATAATATTATCTTTAATCATAGATATATTTTTAATAGAATCATTTTCATGGACTTTCCATGATAGCATACAGATAAAATCACAATCGCGTACATATTATCACTGATAAATAATTTGCAATTAGATCGTTGAGGGAGATTGGTTTTTCCCTAAAGAAAACTTTACTGGCACCATGGATCATAATTTAAGTGTAACATATTATAGGATGTGGTTTATATTATATTACGTAAAACTGGTATTATTTACGAACATCTGTGATAACATTGATCGTGCTTCTATTACCTGATCTATTTCTATCTGATCTCTAACTTCCTGTTTGAAATGCACATCATTATTCTATTTATTCTTAATATCTTAATCGAGTTTTTGGGAATATATCATCTACTCCTAAAATAAATATTTTATATACATATAAATAAAATTGTAGCGAACCTATATGTATTCCGGTAATGAACATTCATTATCGATATGAAAATTTAATACAGAAATGAAAATATGTTTCTAACATATTCACGATATAAAAGTGTCGTCAGTACTAGGAAAAAGAGCATAATGAATGACGTACATATTCTTCTGGTAAACGTTTCTGGAAATACCATGTCCAGAAATAAATTAATTTGATTATATAATTTGTAAAAGATGAAACTATCAAGTTAATTATATCACACGACCTGTTTCACCTCTTCCATTTATATTGTATTTTTATTAAAGAGTTTATTCAACAAAATCTCTTACGAATACATAAATGAGTGAGTTTTTTAACCATATTGCCTAAGACTCGCGTTTTGAAATATTCATTTGATTAGGTATATTTTATAAATTTATGATTTCGACATTATGTTATGTAATATAAAAATAATAAATGTTCAGTATAATTTTTGCAAATATTAAATATATCGAACAAAAGTAGAGTTTGACTACCTCTTTGTACGGAATCTGATGATTCAAACATTTTTATTTTACATCAACATCCAAAATGTATAGGTAATTCTCAATTTGAAAAATTTATTCTGTTTTTTTCTTTAGAATGCCATGAGGCGGACTTTCACAATTCAATTTTATAGCTCATGAAAGCGTTTATGAAGACGAGTTCAACGACACATGACATAACATCATTCAAGGTCATTCGAGATTAACCCTTCATTGACGAGCGACGAACTTATATATATGCATAGCATACAGTTTGATTTCTTAATACATGCATCAGATATATCTTGCTTCAAAAGTGATATAACTCAAAAACATTCATTTTCCAAAAAGTGGAAATACCACAATCGATAACTTTATTAATTAAAATTAACAAGTTGTTATTTTGTTAATCAAATTTATTAGCGACTATAATGGAGAAAAGGATTGAACATTGTTTTTATTATTGTCGGTTTATACATTATAAAGAATTCTAAAAAACTTTTTCGTAGTGACAACTCGAAAAATTCAATGTTCAAATTCTCTAGCAAGTGTTCAATATACCTACACGTGTCAAGTTATGCTATACATGTTACATTTAAAATTTCATAAATAATTTATTTATGATTTTACACATTTACTTATTTGTCTATACTGCTTTGGACGATCTGCGTCAGCAATACTTGAAGGTTAAAGGAATTACTATTTGATTCAGGCAATTATATATAATTGCATTTATAAAAAATATATTATAATATAATGTAACATATAACATCTAAAATAATTTAGGTTTCTAAAAATATTTCTCAAATTTACGTATTTAATTGATTTAATTGATTTTAATTGATTACGTATTTAATTGATTTAATTGATTTTAATTGATTACGTATTTAATTACGTATAATAATTGATTTTATTACATGCCCAAATTTTATTTTATTTTATGACGTTTATCTATAATTCTGTATCGCATTTTTCAATTTTTGACATTTTGAAACTCTGTGTGTAATAACATTTGTTTGAATTTCATGTAGTACAAGAATCTAATGTTATTTCTGCAATATGTTTGTCTGTTTATAACGTTGTGTTTTATCATCGGTCACGGTTTACAGATTACCTAAACAATTCCATGACTGATTGCCATTTTCTAAGAAAACTGATAACATACTTTTTTTTTTTGCTTACATTAATCATTTTCGCTGAAGGCACTGAATGTTAATGACAATAAATCTAAAATAATAAGTTTTATTATTTAATTGATTCTATAGATCATTAAATAAAACTATTAAATAAATATTTAATATAATATGAACAAAAATATAGAGCTTTACAGCATCTATGCACCATTTTTTTAAAACGCGCAGTATATTAAAAATATACTACAAACTATATCTGGGAAAATTCCGATTCAAATATAAATATTAACGCTTAAAACGGAAAATGCTTCAAACGTAATATTTGATTTCTTTATCGTACTCAAATATTACGTTCGCGATATAGCGATTATACGTATATGAAATTGATCCTTGAGTTTTTAAATATCTTTATCATCATTAACTGATATTTTGTAATCATTAATTGACTACATGCACGTGTACATTATGCACGTAATTGCATAGAATCTAGTATTGATCAGCGATAAATAGTTTAAAATGACGTGCGTAGCATACAGATTTCTCTCGTTGCTTTAACTGGTCCATTGAACCAACCAAGCACTTCAATTTTCTTTAAGGTGCATGCAGGTTTGATTCATGTTATAATTCAGTTGTCGCAGCGTACATTAAAATTGTTGATAACTTAAATTCTTTTACTTTTTTGTTATTTTTTAATTTAAATTCTCTTAATCTATTATTTACATCGCGAAATAAATAACAAAATACAATATTTTCTGTAACTCACACATACCTATTTGTATCATTCGCACACTTGGCTTTACACACACAAAGTTCATAGTATCAGTACTAGTACTAGTTAGATTAAGTTTCCTTCATATTTATGAGTACTTGCACTATAAGGTGTGTTCAAAAAATTGCCGTTCGTAGCGTCTAGAACAGACATTGTTGACGCCAGTTAAAATAAATCCCCATAAACAGTATCGTAGATCCCAAGTGTGACACAGCGATTTTGTTGAAACTTTACAGATTTACTGTATAGTGCAGCCAAAAATATTCTACGTGTATGTTTCTTTTATCAGCAATTGTCCATATCTTTAGCAAGCCTTTAAAGTTGGGATTGAAAATATATTTTCTGAAGTATCTCGAGTAATATTAGAAATAGAAGATTCATTCTATAAATGTGGCAGATTGTCGATAACAAAATATGTGTCGAATATTTTTGGCTCGTGTCATACTCGGGTGATGTCCCCTGTGAATCACCAATCGAGGTACCAATACGTTGTTGTTCTTTGAGCAAGTCCTGTGACTGTGACCGTAACCAATCTCTGACAGCTCCTTTCACTTCTATTTTCGAGGAAAACCTGCGACTTTTCAAATTCATTTTGACGGGGTCAAAGGCATGAAAGCTGCAGGGGAATAGATTTGGATTGGCGCGTCATGGCGCTCCAGTTCTTAGTGACATTTAAATCAGATGGTTAAGCGGTTAGCATATTTATCTGGTATAAATGTCATTGGTATAAAAAACGTATTTTTACTCCTACGATTCATTTTGAAATTTCGAAAGTAATTCAAATTATACTTGTGTCCGAATATTTTTCGGATCGATTTGTAGGTAAAATCTTAAGAGAAGCAGATAATCCAAAGTTTATGTTGCATACGATGCTTTTAAAATATAATGCGTTGATGTATATCTACTCACAGTCTATAATGTTAATTATAATTGGTTACTATTAGTTATTATAATTATTTGAATGGTTACTTAAAAGATCTATTACGTCGAAATATTAATCCAGTTTGAATTATAGATTACTCTAATTGAAAGCAAATAATTATAATTAATTGATTTTTTCCTACAATAAATATATATATTTCTTATTGTATAATATGAAGATAATTATCAATCACCTGAATCCTTGTTATCGTATAACTTTCATAGTTGACGCTGTACAATGATGATTTCATAGTTGTGTCTTTTTCTAAACGTAACTATAACGATAATATAAGAATATGTTTACATATTTATAAAACTTACAAAAACTGGCTTTAATACTGATTTTTCCAATGCAAAGTATTTGTTCGTCATCGCGCATAATTACTAAGGCCGAGTGAGAAATGTATGAGATGTGCATTATGTAATATGCATATTTTCTTTACCTAACAAGAATTTGCTAACAACCACTTTTCATTTTCTACTGTTGTCATTTTTTCAATATGTGCATTTGGTGTTAACAAATTACGCTATTTGTTTAGTGAACAAATGCCGGTTTCTTATATAAGGATGACAGTACAATTAGATTGAGTTGTAAGTTCGCTGTTTAATTTAAGTATAGTATTACATATATATATTAATTATGTATGTAAATTGAGAATAATAAATGTAATAAAATAATATAATACAGTAATATATTTGCATTAATTGTTTGAGGTACTTAGAATATTTAATTACTAATATTTCCAATACGTATATTCTTAAACAAGATACATTTATGAACAAAATAAGAGGTCACTGTAGTGATTAATTAATATTTTTACAATTAATTATAAAAATTTCGGAATGTGACATTGATTGAGGGCCAGGATAAAAGAATAATGATATCAACCAATAACAATATCTTACGAAATACGCAACGAAGTATCGATAATCATGTTCTTTATTTTTGTTTTCGTAATGCATTTCGCTTTCTTCAAATGAATTTATTTGTTAGAAAGTTTCAAAAAAATTTATAAATTTTAAAAAGTGGAGATTTATTTTTCAGTATAGACACTCTTAATAAAATTTAAAAATATATTTTATGATTGATAAGCGAAATCTTAAAAAATTGTTTAATATAGATATATATATATATATGTATTGATGAATGATTTTAACGTAAACATTTTTGACTTTTTCAGAGCTATAACACGGTATATAAAAGTTCTTTGGATTATCCGCGGTCACGAGAGGAAGAACAGAAGCATCGCCGATGTATTTCGACAACATGTTAGTCGGCATCCAAATAAAGTTTGTTTCATTTTTGAAGATCAAGAATGGACGTATCAACAGGTAAATTTTATCAAAATTCTTAATCATCCTTCCTCAAAAAGAGACTCAAAAATATCTGTTAACATAAATGTAGTTTATTCAGTCTCCTTATTATCATCCTTTTTTTCTAATTAGTATTTGACGACTTTTATATTATTTTATTATAATTATTATATTATATACATTAATATTCGGCGCGATTGAGTTTCAAATTGCAAAAGCAGGTGTCATAAAAAGAATAATTGGTAAAAAATTGTATGTTTCGTTATTCTAATTTTCAATTTTTATTTTTTTCATATCTATTAATTATGCTTTATAATAATATTATATGTTATTTAACTATTTAGTAAATTACTCAATCAGATTATTTTAATGATAGTTCAATCGTTTATATTTCCGTTATATAAAAAGATATAACGCGAAAGGGCAACTTGCCAACCTCACTGATAACAGCTATAATGATAAAAATGCGAGAGGATGTACATAGCTCTTATAAATAAGCCGGGATGAGATGAATAACGTAAAATATGACTCATTTCCTTTCCGTTCAGAAAATTGGATAACTTTTATGATTTAATAAATCTAAAATACTTTAACTCATGGGTTATTGAACCCTTCCTAAAATATACTACATGTGAAAAATTCTATGCTAAAGATAGAATTAATCTTATAATTACACTCTCACTTATATATACAGACATAATTTTCATCGTATGATGTAACCTTTAACTTCGGAAGTCATTATTTAATTAATAGCATTTAAGAAATTATGATATAAGAATTCATATCTTAGTATAGATAGCTTTCATTACAGATAACTGTGATAAATATCTAAAATGTCTTAATATGCAAAGTTCCATTGCTGATAACAGACATTTCTTTTATTACAGATATAACCATTATGCTTGGTGAAAATAGTTTTTGGTTACCATTTATTAGTAATCATTATCAATAACCAAAAGCTCTTTCCAGTTGTTTTTAGCTATCGTCATAGTAATTGTTAACGCTAGATACTGATTATTAGTAATTTTGTAACCAAGAACAATTTCCGACGTCAGTAACGATAATATACATAAATATTAATAAACTATCGTTTACCTTTCAATATGGAAAATATGATATTAGTGATTGTAGTAGCATAGTTTATTTTCAACCTGTTGGCCGCGAAAGGGACTCGGTTTACAATTATTTTCCCTATTGCCTTGCACTTTCACTTAATCATCTACACACACATCCATCTACTCACGCACACAATCTTATTTTACCCTTATTTTACTATTCCATATGTACTGTCCAGCGCTTAACTCTTAACTGTTATATATATTATATCTATAGCATAAGTCTTTACCTACTTGTCTAATCATAATATTAGACTTCAGATAAAAATACCTGAATACTAATTTTTTAATGGTAACAGTTATATCTAAGGGTATAAGTATAGATAGTAGTTCAGAATGTTTCGCTATGGCTGGTGAAGTTGTGACCGTTACATAGTTAAATGCATACTTTTCTTTTGTCCATAAATGAACGGTTATATCTATACAGTAATATCTTCCTAGTTTCCAAGAACTTTCATGTTCGAAGACCTTAAAACGTAAAAATACAAATGGTTGAACAATCATTAATCTTTAAACAAAATAATTAAATTCCTATAAAGAGACGATAAGTATTAACTTTTGATTATTAGCTTGTCATTAAGTTATACGCTTTACTAACATTCATGTATTATTACTATAAATTGGCTAAAATGTCAGGACACTTATGAGTGCTAGTATTTAAAAATATACATAAACGTCAGATATACATTATGATATGACATTTGTAACATTTGAAAATTTTCATATTTCCTTTTTCCTTTACTTTTTGTGCACATGTTATCCAGACTAATAAAATTCAATAAAATATCTTTCAGGTGGAGGATTATAGTAATAAAGTCGCCACGATATTCAAAACATACGGATATCATAAAGGCGATGTCATTGGCATACTTCTGGAGAATCGGGTGGAATTCATTGCCCTTTGGCTTGGTCTGAGTAAACTGGGAGTAATAATACCACTTCTTAACACCAACCTTCGTAAAACTGCTCTTCAGCATAGCATCAATGTGTCCAAGTGTCAAGCTCTTATTTATGGAGCAGATTTCACCGATGGTAAGCATAACAAGAATTATTTTTAAAATTAAAACTAAAGTTTTATTTATTCAAAAGTAATGTTTACCTTTCGATCCTTTGATTCATTCATATTCATTCCTTAAGAATCGTGAAGGGCTAGCACCCTTTTCATCCTTAAGAAATTCATAAATAGTGCGTTTCGTATAAGTAGAATTTCATTCGTTAATTATTATTTATTAATAATTCACGACAGAGGATTTGCCAATACTCAACCATGAATATTTAAATTTAATATCTGCACTACTTTCAAGTATTAGAATGTCACGCTAATTTATGCTGGCTTTTAAATTCTGTTCGCATGGTTACATTTAATAAAATATTTAAATAATCTACAAGTTTAATGTAGAAAGTGACAAAAGAAGATTTATGTAATTATGACTAATTATGAAATATTTTGTTTGATAAAGATTTCTCTTGTTCTCCGTTCATCATATCTATTAGTTATCTCTACTAATTACTTAGGGAAAAGCTATAATTGATTTATGTTTTACTATTATAATTATCTTAAACTCGATATAGTTTGATTGATTAGTTTGTAATGGCTTGTTTAGTTTATGTTCTTATTAATCTCCAGTTCCTCCACTTATCTGTACTTTCATTTTAACACCTTATTTTTACATCGTATAGATATTTCTGATAATCTAACAAGAAAATATCATAAACAAGAGTGTTTAATTATCACTGAATTGGCAACATTAAAAATTTCTTTTCTTCAATAAAAATTCAAAATCACTTTTATCTCTTTAGATAACATTATCTGGAGTATTGATCGACATATCATATAAATTTGGGCAAGATTCATTGATTGAATCAAAGAAAAGTCTAAATTCATAATCGTTTTAAATTATAATCAAAAATGGTCATTCTAAATGCATAATTCATTTACGTTTATAAATATTAAATTCTATATACTTTTTGGGAAAAATTGCAGAAATTGGAAGATTTAGAATTTAAAATTAAATAAAGAATTAAGTATTATGCTTGTCGTAGTTTATATTTGAGATATAATTTATCATACATATCATAAATTAAAACGTATATCGTTAAAATAATTTTTATTAGTTTTAAGGTCAATTATTTCATGCTTTTTGTTGTTCGTACAAATTTGTATAATTTGTCACCTCTTCGTTTGAGAATGAAATATGTATTTATTTCCCATTGCGTGTGGATCCTTTAAGCTAATAACTCTGGTCACAATGATTGAAGCAATAATAGGAAATAGAACTAACTACCCCAGAATGAAAGAAAATTAGGTGTTCGGTTGCGTGTCGTAGCCGATTGGACTCGAGTTCTATTTTATGAACGATTGCATAACGCTAGTGGCTATTACGTTTATCGTTATTGTCGATAAACTTCAGTTATGTTTGTGAAATTATTGATAACAATTATTACTTGCAAAATTTCAGTGCCAATGATTCGAATAGAATTCTTAAGGATGTTTATCGTTATAAAGATTGCGAGGATACTCTCCAGAAACTTCTTGCAGATTAAGAAATAATCTTTCATTATAATAATATAATTATAAACAATGTAGATATACTGTATGAAATGTATTCTACAAAATTTTGCAGATCACATTTTGCGCTCTCTCATTAATTTTTAAAAATTATTCTTACATTAATCTTTCTATTATAGTTATGTTATTGTTTATATCTATTTTCATATACAGCGTATGTCGTATGGTATTGTCACCTCGATTTACGTTAATATTATTATCGGTAGAAAAAAATGAATTAAAATAAAGTTACATTCAAAATCGCCAAAACTACAGGTCTAAATAAATATTTATGAATGCTGGTACTTCGGAGATTTGAAGATGAAGATAAGTGGACACGTGATTTTTTTACAACAAAATTATAGTATATTTTACTCCAAGTAAAACCATCTCAGATCTAAATAATTTCCGTCTCTGGTAAATTAATTGTAAGAAGATTCTAATAAGAATTTTTTGAATATGTATGTACATACGTACACATAAATTTTCCTAATTCAAGTATAAGCTGTACTTAGATTCAAAACTATACTTAAAAATCATAAATTAGATTATCTTTTATTACGTTAAAAACAGACTACTTAAATATGCATTGTTTAAATGAATAGAAGATAGGTATTTTTAATGAGTAATTTTAAAATTTCTTAGATCCGATGAACTTTGCTTCGATATAACTTTTAATGCACTGAACTTATTAAAACATATGACAGGGTATAACAAGTTATAATTAAATCAGTACAATTATGATGTAAGAGGAAAACCCAGTATGCATATAAACATAAGGAGAAACAGGTCGTTTATGTCAGACATTGTACTCATGCACTTGCTTACTATTGATGTAAAAATTATGAAATTTTACGTTGTTCAGATTTTCACACATATCCTTTCTCTAACAAGAATAAAGAAAATGTTGATTGTATAAAATATGAAAATATCTTATATGGAAAAGTACATACTAAAAGAATTATATAAATATCATTCATACTTTTATTGTAAGCTTCCGATAATAAAATTAATGAAATACGTACTTTCTAAAGTACAATCAGAAGCATAATTTTATTACGATAAAAGAATCATATTCAGAATATGTTTGAATCATCGTGAAAATGAAATTGTTTTAGCTGGAAATTCTTAATTAATTTTACCTTGTTTCAAAAACTTTCATATTTATTAAAAACATTTATTTTATATTTATTAATTTATAATTATCTTATAATTATTAATTGTTTTAGCTATATCAGATATTATAGATTCTTTGGACCCAAAGTTTCCATTGTATAGAATCGGTAGTCTACCAAATGCAAAGACATCAAAATTAAATGACAATGACTTGGATACTCTCATGACCAACGTTTCTTCGGCTGCGCCAGTTTTTGAAGAAAAAGGTGCTTACCACGATCAACTAGTATATATTTTCACCAGTGGCACAACTGGTCTTCCAAAAGCAGCAGTTATAACCAATTCTAGGTAAGAGATATTAAAATTCTCATAAATTATAATTAATGCTATTTAATTGATTTTCTAATTCGTTCTAGGTTTATGTTTATGGCAACTGGTATATTTATGTTGGCAAAGTTTAAGAGTTCGGATAGAATTTATACACCATTGCCATTGTATCACACTGCAGGTGGTGTAATGGCTGTTGGTGCAGCTCTTCTTCATGGTGCAACAGTTGTAATTAGAAAAAAATTCTCAGCAAGCGCTTATTTCTCTGAATGCATCAAATATAATTGTACAGTAAGTTCTATGCTTTTTAACTTTTTTCTATCGTTATTAAAAGAAAATAAATTTAAATTTCACTGCGATATTTATTCAAAAAGAAAATTAATCCTTGAAGAAATACGAATGTGAAAGCAAATAGATATAATTAACTTTTAGGTTGGTCAATATATTGGAGAAATGTGTAGATATATTTTAGCTGTACCTCCAAAACCGGAAGACAAGCAACACAAAATTAGGGTGATGTTTGGAAACGGTTTAAGACCACAAATATGGCGCGAATTCGTAGAGCGATTTAATATTTCACAAATTGCTGAATTCTATGGAGCAACAGAAGGCAACGCTAATATAGGTAAGAATTCTTATTATCTATACCAATCGTTAATAAAAATATATTGAAATTTACGACTATTTTGTGTACTGAATGACCAATCGAGTGATTAATTCTTTATTATTCTTAATAAATAATTTGCTTTATCCAATGAAATATTTAATGAATTGCAGTTTTAAATAAAGTAATGAATAATAGTAATAAATCTAGTCATGAATGATAAATAACAGAATTTTTATATGCTGTATAATGTACGTTTGTAAAAATATGCATATGCTCACATGATTAAGAAAGATATATAATTTATAAAAAGTAGTTAAATATTTTATTAATGTATGTAATAATTGTATGATATTAATATTTCATATCCTATTTTTCTAGTAAACATCGACAATACTGTTGGAGCTATTGGTTTTGTATCTCGAATTATTCCATCAGTTTATCCTATTTCTATTATAAGAGTCAATGCTGATGGAGAACCTATAAGGAATGAAAAAGGTTTATGTCAATTGTGTAAACCAAGTAAGTATTTTCGTTAAATATAGATTAAAGCGTTCACCTCACATTTTGAATTGTAATGAAACTATCTTTTTTTTCATCTTACAATTTCTTATATCATTTTCAGATGAACCAGGTGTTTTTATTGGAAAAATTATACCGAACAATCCATTCAGAGCATATTTAGGATATGTAGATCAGAAAGCATCAGAAAAAAAAATAGTTTATGATGTATTTACCAAAGGCGATTCAGCATTTATATCTGGTATAAATTTATTCTAACTTAATTGTAGAACATAAAATTTGTTAAGCGAAGCTATTTAATATTTCTGCATTATATTTCTTTATTGCAACTGTTCCATTAGAATACAATAAATATTATGAACTACTACTACAAATAGTCATCTAAATTTTGTTCATTTCTTTCTTGCAGGTGATATTTTAATAGCAGATGAATTTGGTAATTTATACTTTAAGGATAGAACAGGTGATACCTTTAGATGGAAAGGAGAAAATGTGTCTACATCTGAAGTCGAAGCTATTATCAGTAATGTTGTTAGTTATAAAGATTGCATTGTATATGGAGTTGAGGTAAATAAAATATTAAAAATAATATTCTATAATAGTTATTCTATTATTTTTTAATAAAGAATATTTGTTATATATGTCTTATTTATATATGTAGTATATGTATTACATATGGAATTTAATAAGTTTTAAATACTCTTTATTTCTGCGCTATGAGTTTATAGATTTAATTATATTTCCATACAATTTTTCGATAGATTCCAGGCCTTGAAGGTAAAGCTGGAATGGCAGCAATATATGATGAGAAAGCTACGCTAGACATTAATAAATTATCAGTTGATTTAAAGGAACATTTAGCAACTTACGCGGTACCTAGATTTATTAGGATTTTATCGAAAATTGATCTCACAGGTATTTTTGTATACATATCTCTATTAAACTCATTTGATAATCATATTAAAATCATCTTTATCAATAGTCGTAAATTAATCTTTTGTTATTTATGAATGTTATTTTAACTGTTTCAAAATTATACTTAAATTATAAAATTAATTGCTTATATAATATCTTTTATAAATATTTTTATTTTTATATCAATTTTTCATTCATATCTTGAAAAATAATACATTTCGTTATGCAGACTATACTCTTACTATTTTATAAATTAAATATTATAAGCTTAAACCATTCTAACTTAGAAAGGCCATTTTTAATCACTATTTCAGGCACATTCAAATTGAAAAAAAAAGATCTTGTAGATGAAGGATACAATCCAAATAGGATAGGAGATAAATTATATTATTTAAACGAAAAATCTGGATACCAGTTGTTGACTACCGAAATTTATGACCAGATACAACAAGGAAAAATTCGTTTTTAAATTATGTCCTGTATTAAAAACAAATCTCATGGGAACAATTTTTGCTGCAACTCTTTACGTATGAAGTGAAGAGGTTTTCCATCTTCATTATGTTAAATCAAAAAATTGCTTTGTACTGGGGTAAATTGTAGCAGTAATTAAATTGTATAATTTCACACTATTATTTTTTATATATAATTTTTATATAAATTTATACTTTTTAGAATTCTCAATATATATATAAGATACAAAATACGTTGCATTAAAGTCAGAATGAAATACTTTTTATTTAAAAAAGAAATGAACGTTATTTATTTTTCTGGGTTGGAGTTGTGCTTATTTGTACTACATATACGTTGTAATATACATATATACACTATAATACATATTACATACATTAATATAATATGTGTATATTGTGACGTATGTTATTAAATCATCTTATATTAAAATTCTAAATTTATACGTCTAGCAATACATTCTGCATGAAAAATCAATGTTTTTATATACGTTTATGTAAATTAAAATTATATAAATATTTAAAAGAAACAGAGACCCTTATTTCAAACTTATATGAAGCTTGCATATGTAACTTAAAAACTTGTAAATGCATACAAGGTACTAATATAAAATTATACGTAACCGAAAGCACAAATAAAATATTTATTTTGTAACATAAACTGAATATAATTTTTCAGAAATTTAGGCGTTGTTAAAAGTATTGTTACAAATGTTGTACAATTGTTTTATGGATTCATAATAATTATGAATATACATGTCATAGATCATCTGAATAAATACAAATGTTGATTACTAATTTATTTAATAGTTTCATCCTTGATCTGGTTTTCAGAAGTTGATGGCATACTTTCCAAACTCAATACATTAACACTACTTATTAGATACTATGTCTCTTAAGATAAAAATCTTACAAACAATTTTTGTAATTTTTTATCCAAAATTACACATACAAATAAAATCATTCATTACTATTCGCGCGATCACTCTTGCAATTAGTGAAAATCAATTTAAAAATTCGTTTCAAATAAAATCAAAATGATTTAAAAATATTTGTATATTAAAATCAAGCCTTTGTACTCTGCCCAAATTTATTAAGGCTAATAATATAAACACAGATGATCGCTGCTGCGGAATTTATCATTCCGATTATATTATTAAGTTCTTTTAAGATATATCCTATTTTATTTTACATAAAACCACTGTTATTAAGACTGATTCATGATTCATTTGAAATTTAAAGGAACTGAATCATTCTGTTACTTTGGTTTTGAATAAAAAAGATATCTCATAATATCCTAAAACTTTAAGCTTCTTATATCAACAATTTAATATTTTTCTTCATTACTAGAAATAATGAAAATATTCATATACATTGTTACATTCATCGGTATAGTACTCTAACAATATTTGTAATTACTCAAAAACACTTCTTATGTTGCCCATATTATATACTGTTTCTCCATAAAAATTGCTCCCCGAAAATTGTTGTTAATTTTGCTTAGAACAGCTAACTACATTGTGCTACAATGGTTGATATGAAAACATCCTATTGATTTATAAAATGTCATTACGTAGATAATCGTTATGTCGAAACCCTCCTATAAATATAGTTAACATTAGTAAGGAAATCTTCATTTCATAATTTTATTTTTCTTGTTAACTACTTCTATTAAAAAGTTCTATCCAAAAAAAATCTAATACAATTCTATATAAAAGATATTTTTAAAAAGCATATGACTAATTAAACAGAAAAAGAACATATGTTCCCATTCATCTTTGAAAATTACCTATACTTACACCTAGAAAATATTTATTTGATCTTTGGAATCATACAACTTTAACCCAAATCTTCTTACAGATAACAGTTTTGATGTAAATCAAGATGATAACATGAACTTTGTATAATATATAACTTATAATACACTCACTTACAATTATTATGCATTTATAATTTGTAATAATAACATTTATAAAGACATGTTGTATTGTACCTATATTTTACTATATATTGTTATTGTTATATCATCTAAATCTATATAAGTACATTATTGTTAATAATGTTATTATACCAAAAAGTGATACATTTATTATTAAAAAATTTCCAGAAATAAAATTTGAGATAAAAATATATTTACATGATTAATATAAATAATTTTTAATATAGCAAACATTATATCATAATTATCACATTATCTCCCAATTATATTTTCTAACAAAAATCGAGAAAATATTTTTTGTTCAAAATAATTCATTTATATAAGTACCTGTTATGTTAATCTTAATTTATGTATTAATTAAATTCTTTTGCGATTTTATTACATAATATGAAAATAATTAGCTACTGGTGTACAATTATTATGACTGGTTATAAGAATTACATATTTTATAGATATCTTGTATTTTTATTAATCTTTAATATTATTGTTAGCTTTGAATTTGTTATATACATGTATTAATATACCTAATACATAACATAACATAAAATATATATTACATTATATAATTTAGTTACATTTAAAACCCTTTGCACTCGAGAGGCGACTCTCAGTCGCCACGGCGTTCCATATTGCAATTCCTGTGGCGAGTGAGAGGCGACAGTCCCTGTTTATGCTAGATTTCGACATCTCCAATTGATGAGACTGCAACATTGGTTCTAAATTGATTCCTTAGCTCTTTATATTCTTTGTTAGGAAGTGTAAAGTACTAGATTTTAAAATGGAGATAAAATATTTAATCCCAAATCCCTCCGAAACTATTGTTCGGACAACGTCTCCAACGTTAGATCGGATTCAATGACCATGACAAAAATATTATAGCTTAGAAACCTTAAAAAAATGGTTTACGGAAGTGAAATTAGCTTAAATGAAGATGAACTTGATTTTGAACTGTTGAAAAATGAGATCAATTATATTCAGGAATGCAATCTTGGTGAAAGCTTTATAAATTATCATACAAAAAAATACAGAAATTAATATTACAAAATCATATTTTCGAAGATGTAAATATAGATAAATTATTAGAATATAATCCTGTGAGAGATAAGAATAAGCTAAGGGAGTGCAATACAATAGAGTAGATAAGAGAGGAGGTAGATATATAAGGAGCAGAATAAGTTTAAGAAATGTAAATCGAAAGTTCGTCCAAAGCCGAAAGGCACAGACTAAAAATAAATAATAATATTAGAATATAATGTTTTTCTAAGTTAATTTGTATATAAGATCATTTTACGCTAGCTGTAAGATACGCGTCCGACTACGACCGACCGAACAAGTTCTTGAATGCAAAGGGTTAAAAAAATATAAAATGTAATGTTATATAATTTTAAAATAAATTTTATTTAATTTGTTTTAATTTTAAATTTTGTTAATTTTATTTAAATGTATTTTCTAATTTTCTTACTAGGAAAAATTTAATGTTAAAATCATTTATCTATCAACATAAAAGATAATATTTTACACACTAAATACATTATTTATTTTAAATATTAGATACTTAAATACTTCATGACTATTATATTTAAATAGAAAAATAAAAAACAATGATGTAGCTTCATTGAAATAAAAGCTCCATTATCAACAAATTAACAAATTAGTTATTAAAAAAAGTTGTTATTACAAAATAAAAATTCTATGTGTAATATGTCAGTCTAATCTATTTTTTAAACTTCAATAATTTAATTTTACTAGTTATGTAATAAAATCTGTACTATACATTTTGGTGCTTAAAAATATTCCGAGTTTTAACATTGCTCCATTTGTAGGTTCAACGAAAATATCTTCGTCAATAGCCCAATCATTATTTACAATCTCTAGAAATAAATAATAAATAAATCATTTCAATTTGTATTTAATATACTAATGAAAATATTGTTTAATTTTAAAAACCTATACATTTTTAACAAGCTATATAAAAAATATAAATATACAATTTAAATACATTAAACAGCCATATTTAATGACTCTGAAAGGAAGTAAAGCTAAAGAAGAAACGTTATTTTTAAAACAGCAGTAAGTACTTACTTGGTTTAATTTGTGATGGCTTTGAAAATAATGTCACACGTGGTTTTTTCAAGAGTATTTTGTCCAAGCATCCCAACTTTATCAATATCTGTAAAGAATATATCAAATATCTCTCAAAAAAATAAATTTTATAAAATTTAGTAGAAATACAAACTACATAAAATATTTCCATAATTATACACATAAATATGAACAATATTCTACTATAAAACCAACACAACTACCTCATAAACATAACATTATAAAAATTTTATCATAGAAAGCAGAAAGGCAAAATTATGTAATGATATATGAGTACTAAGAAAGATATAACTTACCTCGACTAATTCTCGTGTATGATATGGTTGCAGAGCAGGGACAAACCTATTTTGTATTTTTGATAACGATATACCCGGATGTGTTAAACAGTATGACAAAACCGATCCCAACATACGATCAAGTACCCTACGATTTAAAACACCATCTACTCGAATCCAAGGTTTTATAGCTACCTTTATTTCTTGTTTGTTACTGAAACATAAATGAGGCATATTTAAATATCATCTACTCTAAAATCTTGAATAACTTAACTGTATTTAAAATAAATATTGGAAAAAATAAGTTTGAGTTTAATAAATTTTAACTTTCATTGTATAACTTCATTTACTTTGAATCTAACTGTTTCACAGCTTTAGATTTATCTTTCTGGGGTAGTAATTTAATCCTCTTTCTTGGTCTTTTCTTCATCTCTGTATTGTATTCTTCATCGCTATGACTAGATGTATCTCTAGAAGAATCTTCATTTTTATTTTCATTATTGTCTTTTGTCTCTGACTGAATATTTTTTTCAGCTATATTTTCACCAGCAATTTTGGATGATTCATTTTCTAATGGTATAGTAAGATTATCTTTGTGTAATACTTCTCCAGATTCTGTCACATATACAGTTCCTTTAGGCATTGGTATAAGCGATTCTTTTTCAAGACGGCTTATTTTATATGAATGTATTAGCCAAGAATCAGCATAACGATGATGTATATATCGAACCGTAGTTACACCGGACCGCAGGAATAGATGATTATTGGTAAGGAAAGAAACAATTTGGTATAAATTTTCTCCTAATGTATCTTCAAATTCATCCTATCAAAATGAATAAGACAATAATTAACTAATGTAGGATACTTTATTTCTAAGATGCAAATTCTATTTGTTTTAAAATAAAATGTAGATATATTTTTACTTACTATCAACTCTTGGATAGTAGCTCCAAGTTCTTTTTTATCACATACAAATTTAAAAATTGCTTCCATATTGTTCAAATCCATTGAACAATTATCGGGCAAATTTTTTTTGAAATCAGAATATGAAATACCATCTTTAGGGTAAACTGCAAATTTATTTATTTCTTGTATTAAGTCATTTATAGCATTTAATCTTAAAGGTAATAGATCTGAGGGTATTGATAAATCTTTAAAAACTTCAGTTTTGTCAATTTTTTGTGAGTTTGATCGATATAAAGAATAATAAACTTTGAACATATTTACGACAAAATATTCATGTGCATGATGACTATCTGCTACTGTGAGTTCGCTTAATTCTTCTCTCATTCGCAGTAAAGCTATACGAGTATACCGCTTGTGTACATCTGAATCATCAATCTTGCAGTATGAATTCAAATAACTCTGTTCTGTTGGAATATTTTTTAGGATATCACTAACAAGTGTAAAACCATTTCCACTGCCCTTTTTTGGTTGTAATGAAATTTCACGTTCATTATTCGAAATATATTGTTCGTTACTAGATTTTGCATCATTAATTTCAATTGTTTCATTTGTAGAATGTTCTCTTGAATCTTCATTTTGTGTTTTATTTGATATTTCAATCAAAATAACATCATTTCTTTGTAATGCTTCTTCATTTTCTTCTGCATCTACAATTTTACGATCTAATATTTTCTTCTTTTGAGCAGGTTTACCTAAATTAAACATGTCTTCATTATCATTCCTTTGCCTTTTTCTCCCACACGTAATTAATCTATTTTCTTTGTCTGTATTCAATTGTAGGTCTAAATGGAATGAAGATGAATTTTCAATATTTAACATTCTATCTTCATCTTTACTACTTGTACTTTCCAGTACAGGATTATGTTGTACATGAATCACATTTTCAAATTCAGGCAGTTTATATAAACTTTTGCCAGTATCTCTTACTTCCACCTTACTATCTATTTTAGGATTATCGACAGTACATATTTTATTTTCTTCTGTTTCCATCATTGAATCCTCATCACAAAGTGTTGAACGCTCGACATCGTCTTTGTTTAACACAATTTTATTTCCATCTTGAAATTTAATTATATTTTGTTCATCATCAATTACGTTACGACCGCTCTCCTCATCAGTTTTGAAATTTATTTCGTTACAATCAGTAAAAGGTTTTGAATCTTCGAAATTTGTTTTCTCACCTTCAAATTCTTGTAAATGTGTGTTCTTCTCTGTATCTAAATCCGAGAAACCATCTTTATCTGATTTTCCATCAATATTATGTACATCATTATAATGTAAAGTAGCAGTATGGGCATCAAAGCTGTTGTCATCATGCTTTTCAAGATCAATCATTGCACCACTGTTTTGCAAAGAAAATTCTTTTATAAATTTTAAATTATCTAAATTAGCCAATATATCTTGATATCGTTTAGCTATTCTAAAGTATGTTTCATCTTTTTCTTTTAATCTAGGATCAAGCATTATAACTTGATCAGGTATTTCAATATCAAAATCTATTTGATCTTGTACAATATAATCATGTATCGCTCCTATTAAACCACCAGTAATCGGGAATATTTCGACGCCATTAAAATTATCTGATGTTTTGCCTTGATCATTCATTTCATTATGACAATACCAATTACTAAGTTTATAGAAAACATCATATGATTCTTTGAATAAAGCATATGGCCATTTAGTATGAAATTTATATATATAACTATTACTTAATTGATACTGAGAACTACTCATCGGCATATAATTACCATGTTTTCTTATATTAGGCAAGTGATTCTTTTTAATGGTAACCATTTGATCACTATGAATTTTTTTCAGAGCATTTCTTAACAAAATGTCAGGATATTGTTGATATATTTTAAATAATTGATATGTCCAGGATCTTCTATCTTTTCCACAACACATGGAACTATTAATGACAGAATTTACGACTGCAGAGTGTATGTCATTGACATTTTGAATATCTTTTGTGAAACCACGATTATAGAATGGTTTTGTAGGATGTACAACTTTGTAAAATAAATTAAATTCTTGCACTGTTTTTGGTACAGGCAATGGTTCTTTAGATCCAACATCTGAAATATCATAATACTTCTTTGCAATGTAGGCAACAAGTGATTTGAACGCCTCTGTAACTTGCTTCTCATATTCAGGTGAGCTTTTATGTCCTTCTTTGAGTTTATTCATAATACCACCAAACCGCTTTTTAAGGAAAAAATTCTGTTTGAGTTCTTCAACTCCTAAAGCAACAGTATCAACGTTTCGTTGTTGTCTGAGCATATATAAAAGTCGTCGTTGACAAGCTTTTGATGTTTTGTTATGTGAACTGTATGAATATGATCTTAGCACGTCTCTTACTGTAGAAAATGTTATTACTTGTTTGCGTGGGTTTGGACAAAAATATAACATAGCGACCTTACAAACAAGCAAAATCTTATCCTCGTATGGTTCCCAGTTTACTCGTAATTTGTGCATCCGTTGCAATGCTCGATAATCAACTTCGTCATACTTTGTTCGTCTTTTACTACTACATTTACGAGGCTGTACTCTTCTAACATAAGATTTTTGCTTCGTGCTTCGCTGATACATCAATGCTTCATATTTGTTCTGCTGATCCAAATTTTCATTATTTTTAGTTTGTACCTTCTTTTTGAATTCTGTTGCACTTAAAGAAGGAGGCCCAGATACTGTTTTTAAACCAGAAAGTTCAGTAAATCTAAAAGGTTTTGCCTTTATTTTAGAAAGATACGAATCTCTTTCATAAACTATATTCTGCTGTTTCCTTTTATGTCGGACTTCAAAATTAGAGAAACCCCAATTCCAATTTCTTTTAAGATAAGCAAAACATGCTGAATCTGTTCCAGCAGCACCTTTGTGATCTCCAGGTATTTTGCCAGTATCAAATTTGACAGCTTCTTCTGGAGAGCGAGCTACCACTGATTGAATCATATCAACTTTCTTATTCAAATCCTCTAACACTATATCTTTTCCTTGAACAGCAAGTCGTCCGCCTAAAGGCGTGTTCATACATGTATTCCACATATCATACCAGTATTTCTCAACTACCTGAATTTCAGTAAAGTTATATTTGATTACGAGATACTGTTTATCTTCAATTACATGATAACTAGGAGCAGAAGATGTCGTATCCATTAATTCAGTACGACGATTCACATAAATAAATACTTGATCCTTCTCTTTTAATTTTTGTGGTCCAAACTGTACCAATCCAATATAACATAATCTTGTTACAGTTTCATGAATGTGGAATACATACTTCCGTGCATAGAACAAAGAATTTCGAATATCAACTGGTAAATCTCTAACTAAATAATGTTTCCGAATAGGATGATTTATATATTTTTCCATGTCTGGTATTGTAAATGAAACGTAATGAATCTTCAAGAATATCGATAAAGGAAGTCGTAAAAGAAAGTCACACATTAATGTCCATCCTCGAGGCCAACCATTATATTGTGGCAAAGGCGGAACAAACATTTTCCAGCTAACATCTTTAGTATAAATCGTACTGAATTCCTCTGTTAACTCTTCTGTAATGTTAAAATCATTATCTCGTAAAATTTGTATTTGTTCTGCTTTTGAAAGGGTTTGATCACCAGGATGTTCATAAACCAAATAGAATAAAAAGATATGTAATGCTTTCATACGAAGAAATTTCGGACTATATCCGTATTTTCTTGATATTCTAGAATTACATTTAGAACTTGTTGGTATTATTGTAGATTGTTGAAATGGAGATTGATCAGTTTCAAATTTGTGTGCATCATTAACATCTTTGTTTAATACAAATTTTGTTGTATTTTCTGTATGTTTCAGAGACGATCTAGGTTTTTGAGAAGTCATGAAAAAGAATTTCAATTTTGCTTGTTCCACGCTTGACTGAATAATGGTACTATTAACATCAATGTTTGGATCACATATATATGTTAAATGTTTCTCTTTACCATTCCCACTCAGAGTTATTGTTATATATTTCACTAAATTATCTTTTGCAAGCTTTTGTAGCAATCTTATTAACGATTTTTTATCGATTTTTACATCATACCCTTCTTTATCTTCTTCCTCGCATATCATCTAAAATTAAATGAGAAGAGATTAAAAAATGACTAAAAAACAAACATATTACATAATTACTTATATTATATTACCTTCATTAACTTTGTCATGTCATCAATGATTCGATGTTTTTTGACTGATTCCATAATCATATTAGCTCTTCGCAATATTCTATATGTAATATTTGTCACACTTTTCTTCTCACTATTTTGTACATCTCCCATAAATCCATATGTTTCATTTTCTGGTTTTTCTTCCTTTGTTGATTTAAGAACTTTTATGTCAACTTTTATATTTTTATATGCAGCTACTGTCTTTTCATTCTTAGATAATTCAGAAATTTGTAGTAACATATTATTAGAGTATGAATTTTCTTTTTTCATTTGAACTTTATTAATTTTATCCAATAAGTAATTAGAGAAAATGTATTTATATCTATTTGGGCGTTTTGTTATACGATATTTATATAATATACGATTAACAACATAAAACGTTTTTTGTAATTCTACTTTGTCAGTGTACAATCTTTTTTCTGGTAGGTCATCCTTATTAACAGTATCAGATTCAACCACCTTTTCTACACTCTCCTTTTCATCATTAATAACAGTATTTTCTTCTTGCTTTCTAATTGTTTTAGTGTTTTCCAAGCTCTCACTTTCAGTTGTAATTTGCTTTGTAAGTTCTTTAATTTTATGCATTTCTTTCTCAAACTGTTTACTTAGCTTACTAGCTTTTTCATGCCTTTTCGATACATATTTTGCAAGCCTTTGTCTACCAATGTCACTCATATAAGTAGCAACAATATTCGTTTTAACTATGTTTCGCAAAATCGTCCGTGATTGTAATTTCGTTAATCCCATTATTTTAGCCAAACTTCCTTGGCATACACCATCAATTCTATTATCTTCAATTATTGTATTTGCTTGTTTCAAATATGGCGTACCATATCTATGATTTGAAATATTTATCTCTTGAGATTCATCTTCATCTTGTATTTCATCTTTATTCCATGCTTCAAGGATATTAATATTTGGCAGTAATAACTGTGCTACTTTAATTTTCTTCTCCTTTGTAGAATCATTTTTCTGCTGCCATTCTTCTGGTGATGCTTTAGGATATAAAGTTCTATATGGTATTCTAATATCTGTTTTCACAACTTTTTGGAAAAATGAAGTTTTAAACAATTTGCCTAATGCTTTTTCAATTTGCAGTTTACGTTTTATCTCATCATATTCTGCAACATAATTGGGTTTTGATTTAAGAATTTTGATAACTTCTTCTGCCAAGAAAATCATTTTTGGTTTTCTTTCAACAAAAAACCTTGGAAGATGTAACAGACTTCCATTACAACCATAATTATCACTTTTCTGATGATGTATTTGTTTCGTTATTAGCTTATAACGTAGTAAAAATTTTCGAAGATAAAATAAGCTTTTAGAATCTTCTTTTAGTGCACTGAGACTAACTTTTCCCTGAGTAACTTCGCCATGATATCGTGATCTACCTACTCTTTCTAGAAAACAATACTGTTTTATATTTAATTCAAGTATTGGAGATACTTCATCCCCCATTAGGGCATGATTTCTAGCACATTGTGATGCAACAATAACTAAGTTTTGTCCATATCTTTTAGTAACTTCTTCTAAGCTAAGGTTTCTTACAAGTCCTGTGATATCTTCCCGAGTATTATAAGTAGAACAAGATCCTTTAATACCATTTGCAACATCATTCACAGGACAATGTGGATAAATATCTGGAGGTACATTTTCCTATTCAAATGTATAATTTCTTACAAGTCTGATAATTTACTAGTTTATTTGAATTTTGGTCAAGATACTTACTGGTTCTAATATGATACCTAAATCAGGATCCACAAATTGATAGCGATCGAAAATTACAAGTGGTTCCCTTGGAATTTCTAATTTGTAAAATGTAAATTCTCTGATCTGTACGCATATTGACCATATCTGAGTCATAAATGATCTTGGGAATGGTAAAGGATTGTGAAGTCGATGAGCTAAACGTAACCATAGTGCTGAAATGAAAAAAGTTATAAATTACAAAATATATTTATTAAATTTATTTATTTAAAATAAAATTTAACTCACTTTTATTTAAAATAAAATTTAACTCACTTTTATTTAAAAAATAAAATTTATGAAAGTTTAAAAATTAGACGTGACGGGTAATATAAAAACACTAAATATATATATATTATCCGAACATTTTTTACTTTCACAAAATAAAAAGATTATGTACATATATTATAGTAAATATTAATATTTATACTAACCTTCTATAGTAATACCATCCAAACCTTCCAATGCCACCTCGTCGATTATTGAATCTACTAAATTAATTGATGAATATGATACCATGTTCAATTATATTTTAAAATATACAATACATAAAACACAAAAAATGTTTCATATTTTCATTTCACACTTTAAATATCACATGTGACATATGACTGATGTGATGCATCTTGTCATAAACAGTAAGGTAGCGCTAGGTAGTATGTTACACGTTATGTGCATGTGTGTATAGTCCCATAGTAAGTAGATATAGTCCACGGTCGCATGCACAGGTCTGGAAACTCCTGTGGTAGGAACACAGTATAGTAGATTTTACGTCGTAAGTAAGAGTAGTTCCAAATTTGAGGATAGAAAATTTTTTGTATTGTCCATCATACACCGGGCGCTAATGTCGAGTAGTCAAAACAATTTCAACCAAGTAACGCGTGGTGGAATTCAAGCGAATTCTTTATAATTTTTATAGTGCTTCATAAGTAGGTATGCATTATTTATGCATAAACAATTCTATTTATAGTTAAAATTGACTTAAGAGAGAGCAAAATGATGATCTTGTGTCTTCTATTGTAATGACTACTTTGTGGTAGCGCTGTTGGTGGCGATTTTGAGAAGCGCAGGTCGCCACATTTTTTTCTACATGAAATTTCAAGATCTACATGTACAACCGTGGATTTCTTAGCACGGCAGTTTCAAGACTTGCATGTATGACCGTGGTATAGTCTATCCAACGAGACGAGATAATAAACGTAAACAAAATTTAATTGCTGAGACTACAACTATTGGTAGCAATCAAATTTTGTTTACGTTTACTACCTCATATCGTTGGACAGACTATATACTATTTTATCAATATATACGTATATATATATACATATTAGAAATTCCTATAATCACTGGTTGAATGATTTTGCAATTTTCGTTGCAAATGATTTAAGAAAATCCGCTCAATAATGTCTCTAATAGTGTTCTTCGGCAAAAAGTTACCATCATAAGCAACGATGTAATTAATAATAATAATAATAATAACAATTTATCTTTCAGCCTTCTGGCCATGAAAAGGGACTCGGTTTACAACGGTAGTTACTTTTATTTTCCTTGCATTCTCGATCATACATCCTTAATTTTTGATACACACTCCTTTTATCTAACTATTTAACTATTAATCCGGTAATTAACTAGCTTCTGTATATTCTATACTGACAAACTTTCAATTACAAGATATATTATAGTAAACGTAAGCTATAAAATATTTTAATGAAATATATTCATATCATAAATTTTCTTTTGATATATTGTAATAGAATTGAAAGGAAATAATTCCAAAAAATTGTGTAAAGAAATATTAAAACATATGCCATATATTCTATTCATTGTTAAAAAATTATATATTTACGTATATTTAAATACTATAGGACAAAATAATTATTTGTTTGTGTATTATTTTTATTTAATTAAATTAGTTATTAAAGTAAAATATTGATAGAGACTGTGAATTGTGAAAAATTCCTCATTATTCAAAGCTGCTGTTAATTACAACTAAAATTACTATAATCAGTGAAAAAAGAATTTTTATCTACTAATATGATTACTTATATTGCTTTAAAGTTATTAATTATAAATAAAAAATATTCTGTATAATATATACATTTTATTAAAAAATATCTTTTTATAAATTGTCTTTTAAGTTGCTATAAAGTTATTCCTTTTTTTTAACTGAATTTTTTCATGTTCATGATTAATGATTTTATTCGAGCGTTTTCTTTTCCTTAAAAGTTTTTTATTCTGTTGTAACTGGTGTGAAGTATCATTGATTTCAGTATTAGTTTTCGAAGATGATGATGAAAAAGAAAACTTATCTAATTTTACTTGCTGTGAGTTTTCTGCTATTGATAAGTTTGTTGTTTTAATCTGTGGCTTATCAAAAACGGAATATTTATTTTCTATTGAATTTTTACATTCCACATTTTTACAATTTGAATCTTTTATATCTATGGAATCTTCTTTATCAGTCACTAATTTACTAAAAATTGCTGTTGATATAGGAACTGGAATAGGTATAGGAATTGGTATAGGTATAGGTAGAGGATATGGTACAAGAACTGTAACAGGGGGCAGAAGTGTTGTAGGAGGCAATGAATGAAATAATTCAGTTGGATTGGATTGTTTAACTGATGAAGTTCTTGAAAATACATTGGTCTCATTCTGATATCTTATTTGGTTAGGTTCATTTATGCAAGATTTAGACAAAGATGGAATTTCATGATGCATTGTAGGTGTAGTTGAGTTTGAAAACCAAGATGATGATTGTAATATATTTTCTGTTGAAGAGTCATATTCTTTTTCTTGTAAATTTCTTATGTTTTTTACATGTATGTTCCTTTCTAAATATATGTTGCTATCTTTAGGGCTATGTGAATTATTCATGGTATCCATCGCATATTCCTGTTTGAAGTCCTTACAATTCAAATCATTTTTTCTTAAATAATTTTCTTTATAATTTGTTTGATTAATCATGGAATGGCAACATTTGCTTTTCTCATTTACTAAAGATTGCTCTTTATCATGTTCATTAATTTCTGTATAAAAATTCTTTTTATGTTCATTACAATTATTGGATTTTGTACATTTCTTTGTGCACACTGAATTGATTTTACTGGGCCATTTTTTATGTGGGTCTACTGATTTTTCATTACCAATTTCTTCTGTTTCTCTCGGTCTGTTCTCACAAAGCGGTGATGATAAACTATGAGTCAAATGTGTATCAACTAAATATGTATTCTCTGCAGGATTATTTAATGGCGATTGACAACTTCGGAACCATAGTTCTGGTGTTATTAAACCACTCTTCTCTGTATCATGAAAAGGAACATTATTTAAACCTTGAAGCATTAAATGAGTTTGTGTTTCATGGCAAAAAATATTCATTTTGTACTGATTCAAACATTTATTGCTACAAAATTGAAGCTGACTTTTACCATCCTGAAAAAAGGAATAAGATTAGTAATTCTCTAATACATCAAATTATATTATAGTACAGTATAGAATTTTTGAAGATAATTCTTTTTTACTTCTACTTTTAATTATTTAGTATTCTACATTCAATTCACATACTTGAAGATCAACATAACTAATTGGATTTCGTATATGTCTGCACCAGTCACATGTTTTTGCTTGTTTAAAAATTGCTCTTCTACTGGCTGCAAAACAATTTTCACTACAAAAGTATCCTAAAGCATCCATCATATTATAAGAAAAGGAACTGGATCTTTCTAATTCAAATATTTGAACAATTTTACCACACCAAGAACAAGATATATTATCTATAAAAATACTAAAAATTATAACGAATTCATATGTAATTTATATTATGTACAGAATACATATTTTATACTTTACCTGAGTAAATAGAACTTGAATAACTTTCATATGGAAATTTAGATGTAGTACCAAAAGATACTGGTTTTAATGATAAGGGGGATGAAATTAATTGTCTATTCACAGACATTAAGTTGTTATTAGAATAAGACAGTGGTACATTGGAAACTTCAAAAATTGAATCAGATGTATTCACTACTGGCGATTTTAATCTTAGTTTGTTTGAAACAATATCTTGATCAGTTTGAAGTGCTTGATTTTTTGCATCAGATATAGATGTAAAATGATCCAGGTTTAAACTTTTTGTATAGCCACTATCCACTTTATCATAGCCATACCATCCTAATAATTCACTCATTGCAGTTGCTGCATATTCCTGTAATAATGTATAAAATATGAGTGATATTTCATCATTGTTTAAATACAAAAATATTTTTTGTTAATTCATATTGTGACTTTTTCAGAAGTATCATACTTCATTTACATTTTTCTTATCTCTAATTGTTTTAAAAATATAAGGCTTCTATATTATGTATTAAGCAGTATATGATCAATTCTAATCTAATCTAATTGTATCTAATGTGTGGTAATATAATCTTTTTTGAGTGCAGGCTGGTGCAGGTTTTAATGTGGCACTAACAGCTCGTGGTTATTAGCGATAACTTTGATATTTTAGATTTCGTTTATTAGATTTGCTTGTTTGACGAATTCTATTGTCTTCTTTGTATTGTTAGGGATAGTTAGCATTTCTTTCATGTTTATGTTATCTCCTAGTATTCTTCTTTGATTTCTATATCTTCTGTAGTGGATAATTATGTGTGATGTGTGGTATATGGTTTCACCTGTTGGGGAATTTGCGGATTTTTTTGTTCTATTAAGTCAAGTAATTGTGTTATTCTCGTTGAAATATAAAGATAGAATGTGAGTGAGCTAAAAAGGCGATATAAGAATAGAAAGAGAACGCTGCATTGAGGTTTCTTGTGTCCTTGTCTAACGACACATACACATTCGTACAGTAAATATGTAACATCGATAGTAACACCGATCAACGAACGGTGTCAGTGTACATACTGGATTACATAAGGACAGACAGGGCCTCTATGCTGCATTTTCTTTCTATTCCCATATCGCACGGCATGATACACGGTGACATATAAATCGCGTGCTCTATTTTTATACATATCTCTATGGTTATTCTTGTGTCCTATTCGAAGTCATGTTAGAATTGTTTGTTCTTTTCTAGTGAGGTTATTTTTCTGTATTTTACTATTTAGTTATAGAGTTGTATACGTTATATTTATTAAAAAAATAATTCTTTTATTTTAACGAAAATGCAGGAAATATGGTTCAATATTTAATGCAAATTAATAAATCCATAATGTCGATGTGCATGTATTATTAAGTTAAGCGGAAAAGAGTAATATGAAATTCGAACATTCACTAACATTATATAGAAAATTCTGTGGAATAAAATTTAATTATACATTTCTGAAACTAAATTATGGAGTATAAAAACGTCCTATCTTTTTAGTAAAATTATCCGCGTTTTAATTTTTATACAGAGTTTTACTAATATATTAAATTATTAAATGAAATATACCTACAATTAAAATATAAGTATTGTAATTGTCTTTAAAGTATTGTTTATATATATATATACATATATATTGATTTTGTAGGCACAACCACGTGCTAACCCCTTTTTCAAGGCTGAAAGATAGGAAAATAAAGTTATCTATGTATCTATACAACTAAAACGTTTGTAAAATAAACACGTGTATATACTTGAGCAATATTAGATGCAGTTGATACGAAGTTAAAACTTATGCATAAAATATTTTATGATGATAAATAATAATATAAAAAACAAAATAGAATAACGAAAAAATATAACAAAGTATAAGCAATTATGTAATTTAATAAATTATGTTATCGTTAATAATTATCCTACTTGATGTTAAAAACAAAATATATTAATAAAGTTTGTTACTATTAATAATTATTCCAGTGTTAAAATAAACTAATGGAAAGGTATATTAGTTTTGACGCAAAGAAATTATAATGAACGAAATTCAATATTCACGTTAATTATAATGAAATACGGATCAATGGATTGTGTTACATTTTAATAGTGTATAGATTATATTGCTCTCAAGTTACTTATATATGTACGAACTTTTGCAATAAGATCAACTAACGTTGCCTTAATGCTTACAATGAGATAATTCTAAAAATAAACATGGTTACTTTATTATAAATTCAATGTATAATTTTGTATTAAAAACATATTTTTATATTTCCGAAGTGTTCAAATTTTTATATTTACACTTTAATTTTATATTATTGGTATTTGCGTAATATCATATAAAATTTAGTGTTGTATTGCAAGTACATAATAACTAAAATTTGTTCTCATTTCCTTTTCTCATGAAGTATGAAAAATTGTAATTATTCTCACAGAATTTGTTAAGCTTTACAACGAAATGGTTTTGTACAATTTCACAAAAATTAAATATTATTAATTTAAATTCGAAAAGTAAATTATAGCGAAATTATAGTGAACAAAATGGAAGAAAAACTTATAAACACTCACAAAAATAACATGTATTTTACCTGAATTTCATCACCAGTTTCTTCTTCTTTAATTTTAACCAGAGTACAATTTCTTTGGCGTGAGCGATTGCCACCATTATCTTCAGGCAAGGACGAAAATACTTTTCTTGCGTTTTCTTCAATTTTTTGTAGAAATAAATTAACTGGTCTATTGTCCATCACGAAATATCAACATAAATTGAAAAGTAATGTTCCTTCAAGCCTTCTGATAAAATTTCAAGAAAATTAGTATTAATTTTACTTTTTACAACATATGTATATAATTAAATTTTTAGTTTTATCACGAGAGAATTGATTATATTAATTATATTAAGCTCATTCGGATAATAATTAATATTACTTTATTATTTTAAATAGTGTTACAATTTGTATTTTTTTTTTATATTTGTTTTTCAATTAATTTTATTTTAGGATACCAATGGCGAATATGCTATTAAGCCTTTAATTCAGTGAAATTAAAATTTTTTCTATAACTTGTAATGAAATTTTTTTCTTTTTTTATTTCCGGTTTTTAATTTGTTCACTATATTCAGTGTCGAATACGTAACCCGTGACATGTGATGATTGTGATTTTATGTAATAACATTTCACATTCACATTGCTATTTTTGCTTATGGCAAACGTTACTTGTTTAAATTACTCAAAATATCCAACAATAGTAGATTCAGAAAGGAATATAGATAAATATTATCCATTTCTGCAATTAATTCAGTCAAACCTGCATATATGTATATATAATATATAAATGAAAACAAATGTTACTTTGAGAAAAAGAAATAAATTACAATTTATGAAAATCTTTATCTCAATATATTAGATATTTATTATTATAGTATTTACGTATACTAGTAAAATTAAAGATTACATTTATAGCAAAAAATAAATAATTTATGAAAAGAGATTAAACTTTTGTGTACAAAATATAATTTTCAATAATACTTATTAAGTATTTAATAAAGGAATTGCTTTTATAATATTGTTGCAATAATAACAGCAAGCAGTCATTTAAAATTCCAGATAATTGATATTGAAGCAAGTACGTATATATTCGAATAGGTAATACAGCACCAAGCTGTGCCTAATCAAATTTCACTGATATTTTTAGGCCACTAAGGTAACACAACTTGCGTGAAAATAGATCGCATAAATAACTCGTCCAGTGTCTTCTCCTTCTCAAAGACTTAAACAGAAAATTTGATTGTATTTTCAGGCATTTATCTTTTTCAATTTTTCATCTTTATTTTATTTTTCAGTTTTACTTTATCTTAGGATTTATAATTATCATTTGATAATAATCACACGTATAAAATTCTTTTACATCGTATAACATTCATTTATCGAAGACATATCTCATGAAGAATAAACGGTCCTTTCTTTATATAAATATAACATGTGTTGCTTAAACAAATATTTGCACTAATATTTGAAAATAGTCCGTTAGAAATATATTTTCTATTTGTAAATCGAATCACGTATCATGATTTCCACTCGTTATCATTCTTTCGAATAAGAAAACACATTAAAGATCGCTCTTTTGGATCAATCTTTGATTCTAATATATGTATGTATGTAGCGAAATAGATACAAAGAGGAAGATAAAGGGGAAACTAAAGAGTTTAATTATATGCGCGCACTTTGTTGATTTATCGCGATTATTCATAACGCTGATTTTTTTCGAACTTTTTAAAGATACAATGACTTGTGAAAAATTAATGAGCAATGGATGGTACATATATAAAAATACCCCCGGAATTATTTCGTTACAAACCGTTCGCGCTCGTCCAGAATCGACGTTGATAAGAACTGACATGTTACACCTGCGACCGCTAAGCGTCGACTAATCGTGGATTTTCGCAGTCTATTAAATAACGCGGGATCTTGCGTTACGAAATGCGCATATTGGTTTGTTAGATTAATTAATTACATTCATTATACTTTAAGGTTTATCATCTACCACATTTTAATAATATTAATAAATTAAGCAATAATTTTCACGTAATTGAAGGTAACGCACAAATAAGCTAATTAAATTTTAATGTTTTTCATTTATCATATTTTAATATTTCGATAAAAATTGATAAATTTATGTTATATAAAAATTACAAAGAAGTTAATTTGATAAATTGTCACAATTTTACGATATATGAACCTATACAGAATGTTTTGAACATGAATAAAAGAATTTCATACAGTTAAAGTAATACTTAACATACTCTAAAATGTGTTCTATTTTCCACATAGAATTCACATTAAGAGATGTAAACGTTCTATGAATGTTTTGTATATAAAAAATCGACAATATTACATATTGACATTATGTGATTATTTTTTTTATTGTCATTTAATATTATTATAAATTCTAAATACAAAAATGATATAATGCATATAAGAATTTAAAATGATATAATGTTATATAATAATTATTTCGCTATATATGACTTATATAAATATATGTCGGAGATAACGTTGGAATTTTGGGCGTTTGACGAATTTTTACTTGAATTGACCATCGTGATTATATATTCTAGCTGATCGTTATTGGTACCGATGTGATGATTATAAGAGGTTATAGGTAATAACGGAAATCGGACAAACGAGATATCGATGACCATGAATTTAGGTTCGATAACGAAGCCACGACCACGGGAAGACAAATCCGATGTCATACACGATCCGGTGTCGCTATTGTAAAAGTCTGAATTAGGGTATTGGGGGTTTTCCCAAACATTCCAAAAGAAAGGCCCCGATGGCCTTTCATCTCCGACATATATGAACAAAAAATAATGAATATATATATGAATAAATATATATGAATAAAAAATTTTATATTTGTTTAATTTCACCACTACAATGAGGACAACAAGTTATATTTAAATCACTTCGTTGAAGAAATATTTGGCCACCAATTGCAACAGCTGCTCCCATCACTGCACTACAAGCTACATCTTGTCTTCCTGACATGAGCATCTTTGGACTCATAAGAAGCTGTATATAAATGAAAGAAATAAATATACATGAAACAAGGTAAAATAAATATAAAATAAATATGAAATGAAAACTTACTTGTTCTGCAGTCTTTTCGGCAAGTGTTTTCATATCTAAGCCAGTTATATTAATTTCTCTTTGTAAAGTAATGTTTTCTACACCACATAATAATTGAACTTTTAGAATTTCTGCAAGTTGACAACACCCTTGTACTAAATCTATTATATTTGTACTTGGTAATACATGCCTCTTGCAAGAAACACTTCCAACATGATCAAAATTTTCACGCAAAATACTAAGTATCCTTAAATAAAAAGGACATAATATACATGTATTAAAATACGTATGTTCCTGCTACTTAAAGTATTTTGCAGAAATATTTTTATTAATAAAATACATTTTTTGTAAATACATGTAAGAAACATACCTGTATGTCTTAAGGGATATATCTCTTATAAGATTTCGATCCTCTAGAAGTCTTTTTATTGCTTCTTGGAGATCTGTGGTTCTTTGGCAAAGAGCTGCTTTCCATTTTGCAAGTTCTTCAACCATTAAGCTATCAAAAATTATTGAGAGTTATGTATATTATATATATTATGTATTATTATAAATGAGCCATAAATATTTATATTGAATTATTTTCATTTACCTACTGGCTAAGAATTTACTCCTCCAGACTTCACATTGACCTGCTAACCACTCTGTTTGTTCTTGATGGGTTGATAAATTTTGAGCAGAATTTAAAAGAGCTCGAGCAAGTTGCAATTTATCTTCAGTCAATAAATGAACTTTTGTTTCAAGATCTTCTCCAACAGCAGCTACTAATAAATTTTTTAATTCTCCATTAACCTATTGTAAAAAAGAAAAATGTATGATATAATATTATTACTTTAGTAATAAGTAACATTAGTACCTGCGCTTGAAATTTCAACTGATTTTCAAGTTGACTATTTTCTTCTTTAAGCTTTTGTATTTCTGCTTCGTATGCCTTTTTTTCTATCAACCAATCACTTTCTGCAGACTTATTTTCATCTACTGTCTTTAAATCATTAGATACCTTTGTTTCATGAAGTTTCATTGCAGCAACTCGAGAGGCAGCCATATTCACATTTACATTACTTTTTTGCAATCTTTTATTCTTTTTTTCATATGGAATGATTGGATTGATTGCAGCTTTATAAGGTTCATAAGGAATAAATTTTGGCTCTTTTGATTTTAATGAACTTAAAATATGTTTCTCATGTTTTACATTATTAACATGTCTTGGTATTAAATTTACTATTGGACCATTTGGCATAACTGGAGGAGTTGAACTTAACTGTTTCAAATTTGTTGGATGATAAATTAACGTTTCACCAAGACGACACTTCGTCTGTTTAACTTCAATTTTTTCAGCCGTTGCATTTTCCATCCCATCACCTTGCGTACGTTTAATACAGCCTGTAACTTATACATCTTAAATATTTATAATAACACATTAATATATAACATAAAAATGAAAAATTTTAATGTTAACAAATATGATACTAACGAATATTTTTATTCATATTGTATATTATTTCCCATAATTAATTGCTTTCCCATATGTTCTGCTATAATAATTATTAAGTAAAATAAAGAAACAAATATCTTATTACTTTTATATAATGATAATATTACTATGAAACTAAGAAATTGTTATCTTGTGATCATTATCATATTAAAAGTAATTGTCATATGTAGTTTATTTTAAATATATAGAAAACAATGAATATGCAAAATTATATGAAATAGGATGTTATATTAACTATATTATACTATATAATTATGTGAAATAAGGGAAACTAAGTCTAATTATGAAAGTAAAAGAAACAAATATTTTATAAAAAATGGAAATTTATATAGGTATGTATATAAACAAGAAACCTAACCTTGTGACTTAGTTTGAGGTTCATCTTTTGTAGAATTTGAAATACTGGCCATTTTCACTTCTATTTGGTAGATATCTACTTAAAATAATCTTAATATCATTTCATATCTTAACAAATTATCAACTACATTTTATTAGTCATTATTAATCTATTACTTGACGTATCCAATTTAATGAAAGGAACTCAACGAGACACGAGTAAGAAAATATGTATCAATACCAATATATGTATTATGTTTAGGGAAAAAGTATAAGAACATTTTTTATGCAAATCCTAATTTCCACTGTGTAGGTAATTCTATAATATTTTGATAAATAGTGACTAAAGCAGAGGGTTAAAGTATTGAATATATTTAAAATACTGCAATAATGATAAAAAACGAAACGATAATTATATAAAATAGGTTTTAAACTTTTAATCCTTTTTGTTTGTGTATTATTGTCAATATAATATATTGTGTTAATTTTTAAATAAAATTTCACGAAATAATGATAATGGCACTTTCAGTATTCACTAATATATTGTAATATATATATATATATATATATATATATATATATATATATATATATATATATATATATATATATTATATATTATATATAATTGTCTATAATAGTATAGAAAATTTGAATTATCGAAATTTACAAAAAAGTTTGATTTCTATACAAATTTTTTGTTGTCAAATATCGATAATTCAATTGTTATAAATTACTAGTTGCCAGAAAATAGTTTTAAATTCTTATAGTTGGCGAGATCATTTAACACAATAAAAAAAAAGACATTAAAGAAGGAAATTAAATTAACAAGCATTTAATATGACATATAAATTAAAAATTATAATTTTGCAGTATAAAAAGATTTTAATTTCGCAATATTGTCAAATTATAATCTGAAACATCAATTAAATTTTATTATAAATTGTAACCTCTTTTGCAATTTATAAATTTTTAACTTAAAACATTACGCACTGATATTACTTTATCAAATACGCTAAAGTTTAATGATAGAATAATGCTTATAAGAAGATTTTATAATAATTATAGCGATGTAATAATTTTATATCTTGAACCGTTACCATAATTCTTATAAATTCAAATTTTAACTTGAAATACAATAATAACATGTCCGTATATTAAATGAACTGTAACAAAATAATATAAAAAAAGTAATAATCATTCCAAAGAATAAAAGCTATGGATAAAAAAACATATAAAAAATATAAACGAAGGATCGCACAAGCTGTAGCTAAAGTCGATAATAAGCCTCCAAGATTTGAAGTGTCCGCATATTACAAACCGCATAATATGAGAAGTGACATAAATCGAATAAGAGAAATCGACAAGCAAAATATAAAATTATTAAGGCGGATGAATATAATTACTCGATTAAGGGTAAGAATGAAAAGTTTTATTTCTGTAATAAATATCTTTTCTTCCTCATTATTTCCTACCTTTTTGTATACTTCTACTACTATATTTTACTATTGATATGTCTTATATGTAATACTACCAAATCATTTCTTACTATGTTTATATTTAGTATTGTAATATAAGTAATCTTAATAATTACAAACATGTATTGTATAAAGCATATAATGATATATGTTTTATAAAAATATTGCAATTTTCTAGTAAAAGTATTGAATGTATTATTTAAAATACTGCAATAATGATAAAAAACGAAGCGATAATTATGAATAATAGGTTTTAAACTTTTAATCCTTTTTGTTTGTGTATTATTGTCAATATAATTAACTGCAACAATATATTAACTGCTTTTAAATTAAACTGAAATTCATGATGTGTCCAAATAACAGGCAAATATCGATTGCTGGTTACCAAAGATAAAATATAAATCGAAACTTGATAATCAGGAACTAAAAAATACACAAGTCATGAAAGAAAATAAAAATTTATTACGAAAAATTCGTAGAGCAAGTACTAATTATCCTACTGCCGAATTTATACAAGATTGGAAAGAACTGAAAATGAAAATGGAACACAATAAAAGGTAAATTATTCCTTCAATATTTCATGGATATATATTTTCGTTTTTCAAAGTTTTATGCAAAACAATTTCGAAATTAATTTTACTTAAATTATAATTATGACAAAATTTAAATTACATTATTTTTAAAAATTTTTAATTAAAAGAACACTAGCTTTTTATTTCTATCTTTTTATATCTCGTTCTATCTTATTATAATTTTAATGAAATCAATATGGCATGTATTCACATCTTAAAACACTTTATTCTTTCCATTCCATTGTTAATTGTGAAATTCAACTTTATTTTATATTAATCTTAAATTTTCAGAGCATAGGATTTTGAAAGTTAGAATAGAATTTTAAAAATGCAGCTGAGAGATAAAAACACAATAATGAAATGTAATAAAATAAAAGAATAAACTTTATATCATATTATTATTACACATTACACGTAATGTAAATGTTTATGTTATATTGATGATTAAATTCTATAGATATCAGAAAGAACCTACAACACATACCATTGGATTGCAATCTCCACAAGATCATTGTATAATTACAGATTTATCATTGCTAAAACATATAAATCCGTCTATTCGAACCAAATGTTTCTTTGAAATTGAAATCCAAGGAGATCAAAAATTAGGATCCATTCATTTTGAACTTTATGATGATATTGTACCTCGAACGTGTACAAATTTTGCGGAATTATGTCGTGGATATAATGGCTTATCGTACAAGTAAATAAAAGTAAAATGCACATATTTTGACAACTTTAAATTAAAAAAAAAATAAAAGAAAAAAGATCTGTGTTTTCCTCTTGCAAAATTTTACTTAAAAGACGTGAATGATGTGTGCAGTTCTATGCAATACATTATTTTGATAAAACACGTTTATTCAAAACATTACTTTTATGATATTATTATTACAAATACATATATATATATATATATATATATATATATATATATATATATATATATATATATATAAATCTTTAAGTCGACTTCTTTAGAAAAATTTATTTGGACGGAGAAGATATCCGGAAAAGATATCTAAAAAGGTCTACTTTTCCAAATGAATAATATTTTTTAAAAGGAGATAAAATTACATCTTTAACTAAAAGGAAAACAATGCTTTTTCTAATAGGAACACACCGTTTCATCGAATTGTATCCGGTTATTGGTGTCAAGGTGGAGACGTTACAAAACTTAACGGATGTGGAGGAAAGTCCATATATGGTGAATCATTTGAGCATGAGAATTACAACTTACGTCATGCTGGTCCCGGAATTTTGTCCATGTGTAACGAAACTGAGAATACATGCAATTCCAAATTTAATCTTACTTTTAAACAATTGGAAACAGTAGATGGGAAAAATGTAGTTTTTGGTAAAGTGATTGCAGGTCTCTCAAACATTTATAAGGTAAATTTATTTCAATTACATTAAAATAAAGATATCTTCTTCATTCCTAAATTTTTCTAAATATATGAAGAATATTTGTTACTTATATAATTATCTTTTAGTAAATTAATGTAAATTTGGAAAAGAACAACTGTACATTCTTTCATACTTTTTATTTAATACATCTTTTTATAAAATAAGGAAAATTAGAATTATATAACAGTTAATTAAAACCATACCGCAGAAAATCAAAGAAAAATATTTTGAAACGTTAAATATGCAAATTTATAGTATACATGGATCTATAAATCCAAGAAATAAATAAAAAGTTTAACTACTGTACTGAAAGAACTATCTATAAATTTATTTATATAACAGATTTGAAAAATAAAATTGATTCAAGAGTACTTAATAATAATTTTAAACATGACCATATGTCAATATATCTGATATTTTTTAGATTGAAGAATTTGGTACAAAAACAGGAAAACCATTTAAAACAATAATTATATCCAATTGTGGTATTATATCAAGATATATAAAAAAATAGATAAAAATCAAGCAAAGCATAAAAATTTCATTTAATTGATGAAAGGCAGAAGTCTTTGTTAGTATAATATCAATGTTAATAGTTTAATTACTTTATCGTATATAGGAAAACATAATTATATCAATTACTTAATTAATTTTTCTCTCAAATGTTCTTTCTTTATATCTGTACATTGTATAAAAACATAAAACATTAAAAAAGATATTTAATTTGTGTACAATATTTAATAATAAATCGTACTTTAATATATTAAATTATGTTTCTTGTAACGTGATTGTTATTTTTATTTAACGTCTTCGATACGGCGCTTGTTCTCCATACATCGTCATTTAACGGCCGCGAGCTACGGGCAAGGACAATTGTGTAGCGTAGCGTATTGTTGACAATTGACAGTCAAATTGACCTCAGCCGATATTCAGTCGACATTTGACCCTGGGAACGTATTCGGGGTGATCAATTATAACCGATACTCGTACTGGGACGGTTAATTGATCTATACCCATTTCATATGTTATATTTATTATGTTACATTAATATCATGATTAAATTATTAAGATGAACACAAATATCATAACTCGGTGTTTATTTTTCATTCAATTTTTATACAATATCATCGAATTTTCTATATGCAATTTGTTTTATAAAATTTGAGTATTATTAATAATGGTTTGAGTATCTTTTTGATGTGTAAAATATATTTTTATATATAAATGCAGTTATTCAATTCATTTATAACAATGAGGCACTTTAAAATTCATGCATATAACAAAAATATTTCATATTTATATAGATATATTAAAATAATTATTATGATTAATGCAGAGTTTAAATATAATGATTTAACATAAAATAATGTTAACAATTAAGGCATAAGTATGACGTTATAATACAATAACATAAACTTTCATTGATAATATTAAGAGATATTTCATTTTACATTCAATTAACCATAAGCTGAAATATGTTGCTTGATATGATTAAGCTGGTAGTCTTTTAGGATTTAAATCATACATTCGGCGCATACGTTTTTTCAATTCTTGTGGAAATTTATCGTAACATTTTTTACAGGCGGGTTTTAAATCAAATTCAAAAAATTTAGTTTTTTGATTCATTTTTTGATCGCAAAATGCACAGGCGAAATGATGTACGCACCATGCTTTATTCAAAGCTGTAAAAACTGAAAAATTTAAAATATATTATATATTTACTTTCTTATTAAATTAGAATAAAATTTATGGAATAATATACTAACCATCGCCAGAAATTACTTGATTACATACAAAACACAAATTACCGAAAAGTTGATGGTAATGTGTTTCACAATAAGCTAAACCTTTTTTCTCATAATGTCGATGACCCAAAAACGGCTTTTCACATTTTGCACAAACAAAATGTTCAACATGCCAATGTTTACCTAGAGCAGTTACTACTCGTTCCTCAATCGGACGTCGACATGCACCGCAAATTGGAATTCCCATTTTATCATGACATCTCAAACAGTATAGCTCATTCTGAAAATGTTAATAATCAAAATGTGAATTATTAATATACTAAGTACTAATATATTAAGTAAAAGATAATACTACTAATTAAAGACAACACAGTTATAGATACATACCATTTCATTGGCAGCATATCCTGGTCTAGAATTAACCTCTCTAGCATCTGAATTAAGTTCTATACCACAAGCAGTACAATTAAAATGATATGGATGATAGAGTTCTCCGCGAAAACGGAGAGGTTTGTCATCAATTACACCACTAAAAATTATATAATATTATATACATGATATACAATAGCTAAATAATATATATATAACTTTAAAAATCAAAATTCATACTGGCACTGATGACAAATATATTTTCCAAGTGCCCCAGCCTTGACACGTGCGTTACATGTATGGCATAAAGCTCTACCCTGACATTTAATAAATCCTGCATCAGCTAATTCACCATTGCATTCTTCACAACGGAAACATCCTGGGTGCCAATTAGCATTCATTGCTTTTATTACACGGCCAATAACAAATTCTCCTATAAATAAAAAAGTATAATTATATTCTTTCTTATAAGTGTTTTTATGAGTTCTATATGACTACATTATTTTTTTAATTTAAGTATTTGTATATTGTAATAAATAATTAAAACAACTTACCGCATTTTTCACAACAAGGTGCAAATAAGACATGGAAATCATGTTCACAATATTTGTACCCTTCAAATTCATAGAATATTCCATCTGGGAATGGACGGAAACATTGTGCGCATCTAATAAAATATCTTTTATTATAATTGATATAATTTTTAAACAATATGTAAATTACATAAAAACATAATATAAATGTATACAAATACAAACTTAATATAATAACTTCCAATAATAATAAAATATTCTTACACAAAGCATTGAGGATGCCATAGTTCTCCATTTGAATTAACAATCTTTTCATGAGGCACAAAACCTTCTCTACATCGAGAACAGAACATATTATCCAAAGACATCCCTGTAACACTTTTTATATAAAGTTTATATTATTAATGGGACTAACCAACCATTATTCTAATATATATAAAACTGCTTTAAAATTGGACTTAAAAGTTAATATTATAGTTTCTTCTCCTTCTTTTGGTTGTTCCTCCTTCTTTGTTTCAAAATGATTAAATTCATATAATACATTTAAGTTTTCCCAATTTATTGCAAATGTACAATATTTAAAAAATGAGAAAATTAATGTGAACATGTTACACATATATGTATATATATGACGAAAAATCATAAAATACGCAAAAACTGAAAAATTTATTTTCACGACATTTTTATAAACTAAAAAAACCATAAAAATCATCGCCATAAGAAGATAACTTTTCTTTTACACTATATAAATATAAAATTGCATAAATGCTGCATATTGTATTAATATTTATATTATATTCAAGTTAACGTTTCAAATGTCTTACAATATTTCATAATAACGGATTTAAAATAATATACCTGGAAATTAATTTTGCTGGTGGAAGATATCCTATAACACTATGTTTCGGAAGAGAAATAATTGTGCTTACCCTGGCATTCTTTAATGATAAAGGAGAGCTAATTTATTAATTGTCGTTACTTCCTCTTTCTTTTAATTAAAAAAAAATATGAACGTTATATATTACAGATTATTTAAAAAAATACCTAGTATTTTTCTAAACTAAAAATTTTTGTTGTGTATCATTAATATTATTAATACTTTTTGAAATGAAACTTTATAGAAAATACACACATCACTGTTACTGGTTATATATTAATTCATCGTTTTATATTTAGAATAAAAATTACGTCATCAAAGAATGCACCGCTTTTTCTGTAATAATCAGTTAACTGCAATAGCCAATCAAATGTAAGGAATGTGGACTTGCCTTTTGTGAAATGTTACTTCAAACAAGGAAGTAAGGTTATGTAGATATGAAACTTTAATAATTATTAAACGATTAATGTCTTTATACATATTTTAATATCGTTATTTTCTATTGTAATTTTAGTAATGTAAATGAATATTCAAAAGATTGCCCGTTTTGTTTAAATATATTTGCAAAATAAACATCTACAAAAATATAATTATGCAATGTATCAATAACAATTAATTAACATTTCATGTTCCAAAATTTTTGACAGTTTTTAAATAATGTTAAAATTTCAGAAATACGTTTAGAAAAAAGATAATCAAAACAATTACAAACATAAAAATTACAGGGAAATATAAAATAAACTAAGAGGCCGTTTCAAGTTAACTTTCAATACCATAAAATATATTAATCTACATGGAACGTTTAATTGATTATAAAAACTGGGAAATAATTATGCTTTTTACCATAAAATTATTTAAATTTTTATGTAGTATTTAAAATCCCTGCCTAGTAACTATGAAGAAAAGTAGCTACGTATATACATATACGCATTCTCTCTTTTCCTTTCATAATTTTGCAATATAATATTTATTTTTGAATTATATAAAAATATTAATAAGTTAAATTATATAAAATACATATCCAGTTTCGTAAAACTACATTTAAATCGTTTAATTTGGCGCTGTAGATCGTCATATGGCGCTGTAATCAACTTAACTAATCGATCGAATAGTATCGCTAAGATAGGGTTGACACTCTGCAGCTGCTTTCCTACGAATTGTTTGTGCTCTGAGGAGACGTTTCTCTTCGACGAAGTATTAACCATATAACGTATAACTTGCAAAATGGCATGGTTATGTAGTCGTACTATTTTTCAGACATGTCGACGACAATTTTACCGCGATGCTGTGAGATATACAAAAGAAAAGGAAAAGAGTAATATAATTTTTTAAATAATATTAGAATTATTTAAGTGTGCTGCGTTACGTAATATGAAAATATAGTTTATTGATTTTACATCATTTTTTATTTATGTTAAGTACAAAATTTAATATTTTCTAACGAAATTCTTGTTTCAGCTTTTCCCGATCCGCTAGAACTAGCCACAGGTTTGGAAAAACGTGAGTTACTTGCTGCTGCCGCTGGCGATTTTGTAAGTTTCTACATTTAATAATTTTCCGAATCAATGTCACACTTCGAAATCTACATATATTAATAAGATATTCTATAAAATAAATTTTTTAAATCAAATTTTTCATGTTATTTGCAAACTATAATTATCTTCTAAACTCACCACAAATTAAGTTGATTAAAAAATTAAATTGAAATCAATAAGAGAGAAAGTAATTTGATGTCCATATTCTGATGTAAATCTTTAATCTATTATTATTATGTATCTATATCTATATGAAAAATTGTTAAATTAAATAAAATCAAGTTCGGCCCATAAAATGTAAATTAGAACAAATAAATTTATCAATATATTTTCATATTTATTGAATATATCTTTTATATTTGTGAGACATATTAAAATTATTTTACAATGCATTTTTGCATGTGTATTATAAAAATAAAATATTATACGTGAAAGTTAAGAATTATAAATTATTCTTCCTGTCAATATCTTAATTAGTTGTTATTATTTGTAATTTATTATCTTATTTCAGGATCCATATCACATGAAAGCCATAGAAATATTGCGTGATAGTACAAAGGAGAATCCAAATTTAGTACCAAGTGCATTCAAAAGTCGTGTTGTTGGTTGCCTTTGCGAAGAAGATACTGCACACGTGAATTGGATGTGGTTGCATGAAGGTCAGCCACGCCGCTGTGAATGTGGTCATTGGTTTAAACTGACTGAAGTTGCTCCTTTAGGATAAGATTTTAATTTAATGTCACTTCTTGTTATTAGTCATTTGTTTAAAATATAGAATTAATATCATATACTAAATATTGTGTTTATTTATTACCTTCTTATATCCTATCTTCATCTTATATATATCCTTTAATTCCAAATAAATTGTTAGTAAATAGAATAGTAAATTATTACTAACTTGTATCATGGTTAACATCATTATTTTAAGATTTTTATCACTTTCAATTAACTTCTATGTAAGGTCTTATGAACTAGTTTTTTTTAGAAAATATTAAAAACAATTTTTCTATAAATTTTCTTTGTAGAAATATATGAAGCTGTATATACTATAAGAAATATTTTGAGGATATTAATTTCTGATTTGTTTCTTATTACCTTTTTTAAATAAATTCTACTACAAATTCTTTTATAATTTCTATTATCTAAATTTATAAACAATTATATAGTTCTGAATAATTGTATGTAACAATTTAAACAGTATTAAATGTAAATTGTACAATGATTCAATTACTTCAATTTATGATTGTTTAGATGTAAGAAATATTTCCTTGTTATATACTCATGGATACACTTTATGGAATTTTAAGTCATAATTCATTTATTTTTTAATTTTGCAATTTTTATAGAAGTTTATGATATATCTAATGTTACATTATTTATAATACATAAAACTATATTATGTTTACATTATTTCAAAATTTAATTATATGTATTAAATTATTTGTAGCATTGTAATATTATATATTAATTTATGCTATATTACTTATACAAATATAGTAATTTAAAACAATAAATAATAAAGTACTAAAGGTATATTTGAAAATATATTTTAATAGTGATATGTGATGGATACTATTACATTCTATGTAAAATATCTAATTTATTAGATGATTATATATATACTAGTATATTTGTAAATATAAATTTTATGATTGTGAAGTATTGTAAAAGTTATATAAGTATATGAAATTTCTTTTCTATATTGTATATTGTAAAAATAGCGAATTTCAATATTTATAAATTTATCACAGTCTCAATGCAGTTTTAAATTTATATATAGGTACTTCATTTTCAAATTCACAACCATAAAAAAGATTACTTAATATTATACAAAGATCAAACTAATGAACATACTATTCATATAACATATAACATCTGTAGAATTCATTTTGTATTCTGTACAGTAATTACCTCTATATTGTTATAAATTTTATAAATATTAATTGTACATATTTGACTTAAGCATAAGAAACATTATAAGTTTCTTTCTTACGCACAAAATTACATACATGACAGTATGTCCTATAAAAATTCCACAAAAATTCTATAATTCTTCTACATGAATTACATAATTATGCTAACTTGTATTAACTTATTATGCTTTGAATCTATTATAAATAGTATTGAAAGTTCCTAGAAATTTGTTTTAAACACAATATACACTTTGATATTCTCTTTGAAAAGAGGTGTTTCTTGTATTTGTTAAAACATCAGTCCTTGGTCTACGAAACAGTAGTACATGTGGTTCTAAAATTTAACAGATATACTTAGAAAACTATACTAACTATAATTGAACTAAATGAGATTGTGTTAATATTTTAATAAGTCACCATGTACAAGCGTGTCTATTTTTATACCTGGTACATGCATCATGTAATGTACCCAGCCTGGACTTTGTTGAACTCCTAAATTTCTCCATTCTGTTTCTGACATAAGATGAGTTTTTGGAACATGTCTTGCTAAATCAATTGGCAAAATAACATGCCTGTAAAAACATAAATGTTGAGTAACTATTAGCTATAAACTAATTCTTATTATAATTATATTTATTTAATTATTATGTAAATATTATATAATTAAAATTGTTATTTTACTTACAAACAATAAATTAGTTCTAAACTATATCCTCCTTTACTACATATATTATTCGAAATATTTACTTTCAAATGAACATAGAAAATAAGGAAGATAAGAACATAATATAAAGTGATTCTCTTAATGTATTTCTCAAATGAAATAATGTAATGTAAGGTCAAGCATAGATAAAATAAAACCAAATATATCAAATATATTAAATTAAAATTAATATATTTTATAAAGTTATATGCTAAAGATATTTTGTAAATTTTAATACTTTAATGGTTTATAATATTTTAACATGAATTAACTACTCTTTCGTACAAACCTATATTCATATTTATCATCGTTGTATTTTTCAGAGTATTGTATTTGATCAGCTGGCATTTTGAGTATTAAGATATAAAGATATAAAAATTTCTTTCTTTTATAAAATTTGTACAATATACAATAATAAATTTCAATAATAAATTTCACCTTGTTTTCCAGGACGTCAAATAAATTTCAATGCTAGATAAATTTGATACAAGGTGTTTTTTAAAAGCTACAACAGGTAGTAACAAACACGTTTAAGAAACAAATGCGCCCTCTTCTAGTTTCACTCAAATGAGAAATCTATTACGTACAGCATCTACTATAGTATCTACATACTAAAATATTTATTTTATTATTAAAGATTAATAAGATTTTAATAATTATGACAAAATGCAAGATCTATGCCCATTGTGTTCGAAAAATGGCCTTAAGAATAAAATAAAATTATTGCAAATTAATTTACAAGAGGCTGTATGGTTATGTGAAGAAGAAAAGGTAAGCTTTTTATAACTTTTTTTATTTAAAACATATTTTATTATAGATATAACGTCTGTTACATATTTCATAATGTAATATTTCATTATTTATATATAACCTCATATATGACAACAAAAATAACTTTACAGAATAAATGTGATTATATATTTGTTCATCTGTAACATATTTGTAACAAATATAAATATAAATAAAAGCAAGTACATAACAATATATTATCATTTTATTATTGTATTAAATTAATCTATTACTTTCTATTTTAGTGTGTATGGCCTTTTGGATATGAAGATTTTGTATTTTGTCAGAGAACAATAGGGAAAGTCTGGCCTTGTTATTGGAGTGATTATAAGCCAACAACACCAAGATTAAAAGAAGACCTTGTAACATCAAATCCATCAATGCTACCATTATGTTGTACACCTGTAATATCTACCAAACATATATCAAAAGAAGTTATCAATAATTTAGATATGCATCCTTTAGAGAATATTAATGCTATAAATAACAGTTCAAATATAATAAACTCAAATACTAATGTTGATGATCTACATATTTCTGTTTTTAGAGAATCTAGTATGATATCAAACATTAATATCAAAGAAGAAGAAGAAACTACTGTAAATGTACATAGCAATAAATTACAATCGATTAATGATAATATAGAAGATATAAAATTTGAGAATGAATGGAAAAATTTATTAAATGAAGATTTTAAAGAAAAAAATGATATTTCCATAGAAAATGTTAAAAGTATGAATACTGTCAAGAAGGCACCAAAAATAACAAGTATTGAAAAAACAAACATTATTATTTCTAATATGAAAATAGGAAATCAGATTCCTAATGTTAAGTTAAGAAATGAAGAATCTGTTCATCAAAAATCAAAGAAGGAAATTTTAGATGTTGAATCTGTAGATATTACAGAAACTAAATTGAAACCAGAAGTTGAAGAATTACCAAATTTAGAACCAAGTGAAAATAATAAAAATATATTAAAACCTAATTTAAATATAACTATGATGGAAATAGATGGTTTACCGCCTATCACATTGTCATTTGAAATTCCAGTATGCTCTACAGCTCCTGGAACAGTAATAGCTAATACACAACTAAGTAGTTATAAAAGTAATAATACAAAACCAAACAGTTTTGAAGTGAAAGATACAGTTGTAAAACGGAATATAAGTAGTGGTAAAATATATGAGAAATTCAATTTTAGTGCAATTAAGAAAAAGCTGGAATCAAATAATTCCAGCAATACTAATAATAACAAAGATAATTTTTCTAATGCGAAGACACAAATTCAAAAGGTAGAAAATGATCCACCAGAACCAAAACCAATTTCAAATGAAAGTGCTATTTGCATATTGAATGAACTTGATAAGTCTTATTCTTCAGATATGAAGATACAGGTTCAGCAAGTAAAAAATGATTCACCAGAAATAATTTCAAATGTGAGTGCTACTTGCATACAAAATCAACTTGATAAATCTGTAATGCCCTTATCAAATCAGGAAATTATAGAATCTGATACTGTAGCACTCAATGCTAGTGTAAATATAGATACTGTTTTGGAAGAGCTTATATGTAATGATTATAGTATTTCTGAAAATATAAGTGATGACTGGATAGAATCTTTATTAATCTAGCATTAGAATAATGATATACTATAATTAATTGTATTTAGTTACTTTATCTGAACAGTATTATACAGTTCCCTATCTCACCCATTTATAGAAAATAATAATAATAATGTCATTTTACATTATACAGTCCTATTATACAACTAAAATTTTGTTTACTTATGGAAATAAAAAATTGTTATTGATTGTAATTTTAAACTGGAATCATAGAATAAATTTTATAAATAGACTTGTGTTAATAATGTTCACTTAATAGGTATTTAGGCACTTTGTATTTCTTTGTATGACTCTAATATTTTACAATATATGACTGGCTTTGCTTTAACATGTTGACTGCAACGATACCCGTATTCGGTACAAAAACTATTATGTGCAAATTGCATACAATATTTAAAACAAGAAATATTTATCAACCACAAGGAACACTTGATAAATACAATTATTAGGGATTATATAAAGATAAGATTTCTTTATATTGTAAAAAATCTAACAAAAATTAACAGTACAAAACAAATGAAGAGAAAAATGAAAGTAAAATAAATCATCTTAAAATTTAACAAAATGCACTATGTTCAATTCAATCTTCTCAGCAATTTTAACACTCCTTAAATATTATGTTGTTTCTCAAGGTTGTAGATTTCATTTTAAGTAAGTATTATATATAAATATTATATGCACTCATTTAATTATTTTAATATTTATATTTCTTTAATTATTAGTAAAAATTAAATTATGTTCTGTGCATCAATAATGTTCTGTACTAAATCTCTGTAAACTAATCTCAATTAATTCTTTATTCTGTTATTTAATTTATTTATTCTAAATGAATTTTATTTTTAAACGAATTTATATTATTTATTCTAAACTTTCATTTAAGCCTTCAAAAATTGAACAATTCTGTCTAAGAGCCAAGAAATCTGAATTTTGTAATTTTGCCACCTGTTGCGTGAACATAATTAAATGTTAATATATATACACGTCAGCTGTAAATATTGTAAGATTAAATGATGGGAACGGTATGATTATTAGATTTGTTAAATTAGTTTTTTCATGCTCTATAATAGTACTGAAAAATAAATATATGGTTCTATAAAGAAAAAATGGTGATGATCTTGAAATCTTGTAAAAAAAGGGACTGTGAAAAGATCTATTTCCATTTTCACTGTTATATATACATACAACAATAAATAAGACAAATATTTAGGTGATCACATTTAGCTGGGTCACTCTGTATAATTAATGTAGTATGGGAATATTATATATTTAACAGATATTTACTATACATAGACACACAGCTTTATTATGCAACACATGGTATATTTAAATATATGCATTATAAGTATTATAATAGTCTTTATGACTAATTACATAATACATTTTATAAATATATGATATCATTCTATTTAAATAATTTGAAAATTTTAGTATAAAAATAATTGTATTTTTATATAATCCTAAAGTAAAGAAATCACTTCTTATCTCTTGTAATCCACGTAAAAAATGTTTATTCTAGATAACTGTACTAGAATCATTTTATTATTCTTCTGTATTACTTAAAGAATAAGGGAAATATAACATAAATATTGTTTTTTAAACATATTTCGACATAAATAATATGTACTGATATTTTCTAGTTGTTTTATGTATATAATGTATGTTACAATATAATACAGTTTATGCATAAATTGTCACGACAATATATTTAATAAAAATGGTCTTTTTAATATAGTGAGTACTGCCATGATGTGATTGTTTCAAGGTATTATAATTGTACATAATACATTTTGAAAATATTGTAAGTGAAAGAAATTGTCACATATTTTATAATCCAATTATTTAATGAATATAATATTTAAATTAATGTTTTTAAAGAGTAATAATAAAGTAATTCAAAGAGTAATTGCTATTAAATGTATAGTGGGTATTTTTCTATTTTCACAATTATGAATTGATGAAGGAATAATTGCAACAGAATTTTAAATCTGTTATACAATATAATATATTTTTTAAAAGATTGCAATAATGCAATGATGTCAGATTGCATAATATATGAAATCAGAACAGAGTGAAAGTAAAAGTAAAATATGCAGCAAAATTATTGCAAAAAATATATTTATATTGTACAATTACAGTAAATCGTAAAATAAAATGATTGTTACCTATGAATAAAAAGGCGATTGTAAATACTTTGCATTCAGCTTTTTTCTTTATCTTTTAAAATTTTTATTTTTCGACCTAACAGATCGTATTTGGAATGATTTGGTTCCGGATCTTGATCTGTATCTGAACTACATTCACTATCACTAGAATCTTCGTAAGTGCCAAGGCCAGGCAAAATTCCAATACATTTCATGCCTGTTTCATTTGTTATATTTTTATGTTCTAAAGTATCAGTTTTGAATCCGGGTTCGCATTCAGCTATTATTTGTTCATTTAGTTCACAATCTTCTTTCTTTGACGTGTCTTTGCTTTCATCAGATGACTTTCTTTTAACACCCCTTGCAAGATCTACATAAATACAATATTAAAATAATATTCAGATTAGGATACTAAGTATTAAAGCTTTTTATGTACTATCTATAATCTTCAATTACTCTGAATATAATTATCATTTTAGCATAATAATTAAATAATTTATAAAGATGACATTAAATTTTTATTTACCTTCTTTTTGTTTTTCAGGACGTTTAACTACAACACCAGCTAATAATTTTAATTGCGAAGTACGACTACAAGAAGAAAAAATATATCTCTTAACGTTATAAAATATAAACATAATAATAGAAATGAGCAAGAATTAAAAATATTTATTAAATATCATGTTATCAATTTTATAATATCGAAGATATAATATTACAAAAATGAGTCATGCTTATTAAAATTGCATTAGATGAAGTAATATATTACCTTCCAGAAGAAATATTTTTATTTACAATTTGAGGATTTTTTAATTCTTGTTTTAATTTTTCATTTAAGGATTTTTCTTGTAATGAAGCAACAGCAGCTTTGAAATCTCGCATTTCTTTTTCTTCTTCAAGATTTTTCTTACGCTCTTCTTCTAATTTTGTTCTATCCACCAAATCCAAAAATTCTACTTCATCATCATCTAAACCTTTTATCATATTTTCTGTGAATGAAAGAAATAATTGCATAACACAATGAAACATATAATTATAACTTATAAAGGAATATGCATGTTTTTATGTATAATTACATACATTCTAAAATTGTTAACTTACTCAACTTATGTGCTTCCTCATATTCTGCATCTCTTTTATTTTTTTGCTCTTGTAATCGTTCATATAAAGATCTTGTATCATATGTTTCTTCTGGAGCTTCTATAAAAATCAGAAAACATATATGTGATACTTTTATAATAATTAATAATTAAGAAAATAAGTAAAAAATATAAGCATAAATAATTATGATTAGGTCACATTATCATAATTACAATTTAAATCATTCATTTGTAAAAACAATAAAGACAAGAACTAGATATCTTAATTAATTTTATACATATTGCAGCTTTTAATTAAATAAATATTACTATTATAGAAGATAGCTGAGATATAATATATACATATAAAATGAAAATATGAGAATGACCTAATGGTTGGTCTGCAGTTCGTACACGTTCCCATTCTTCTTGTCGTATTCTTCGCTGTTCTGCAATTTCAGCTTCTGATATAAATCCTGAACTCATAATGATCTAGAAAAAAAATTGAACAAAAATTACATATACACAAGTCATTGATTATTTATTTACTATAATTAATAGTTGACATAACAATATACAGAAAATAGTAATTAATTGTTCAATTTCTTATTAATTATAATATATATTCAACAAATATAATGATTATTATTATTTTTTATCATAATGTTTTAATAAAATTAAATAGTGAATATTATATAAGAAAACATTATTTGATTATAAATTTTATGAAGAAACAAAAATGCGAAAATCACTTTCCAAAGAATGAAATTAAAGAATAAATTCATAAAAATAAAACTTTTGAATATATAAAAAAGTGAAAAAGAAAATAAAATAAGTAATATTATATACTATGTATACTTAGAGTACTTATATTAATACTTACCACTCTTATATATACTAAACTTTGACAGAGTAATAGCACAAGAACTATATATTTTCAGTGTTTCTAAAGTTCTTATAAACATTCAACATTTATAATTAGTTATCCACTCCTTATCATAACGTAAATGTTAAAATAAAATTTCTTTAATACAATTTTTTGAAGGCTTTGATATTCAGTACTTTAAATTAAGAATTTTAAACATTAGATTAAGTGACTTAAAACATTAACATTTTTCTAGGAATATTTGGCACTCTAAATTTTAAACACGAAAAATTTTCTTTTTTCAAATTTGTTAATTAGCAACAAGTTATTACGAAATGTTAACGATTTTTTCATTTAGTTAAAATATTCTTAGTGTATAGATAAGATTAATAATGTTCAAAATTCGTGATTAAAGATAAATACATATTTAATATTTTCTAAAAGATATGTAGGTTAAGTTCTAGATTTAAACTTGAACAATTATAAAATTACAGAGTTATATACGTTGAATATTTTCTTATAAATAGATCTCTTATTTATACAATCAAAACCGGATTGAACAACGTTTTATATTATCCTATCAACCTATGTCACGAAAACGACGCTCGAGCTTGAAACACTGCAAATTAACTGCTCGCACTTAGGTACTCCAACATTTTATGCGCATGCGTGAAACATTATGAGTATAATATATACACACACTTAGATGTATCTATGTAGAATATAAATTACTAAGTTTATATATTTATAATTTTGTGGTTTTTAAACTTTTCATATTTTGTACTAGTCTGAAGAAAATAAATATACAATATACTATTCAACTTTTGTTTCACAATTGAAATTATAACACAATATATTACATAACAAATAAATTTTGATGATTAATATCACAAATTTCATGAACTCAAAATGGGAAAATAATCTGTGAACAAAAGTATTTCAAATATTTTTATTCTTTAAACAAATTATACATAAGTTTCTGGAAATTCAAATGTTACATCCCGGCCTGTGAGCTTCTTATAGACTGCAGCAAAGGTATCAACCTAGTAAATGAAAATGTTGCATTAAATACCTTATATTAATTGCCATTAGAGAATACAAATATGAGTAATTTATATTTGTCACTTGCACAAATAAAAATGAAATATAAAATACGGTACATTACAGAAACATTTATCCTTAAAGATGTATTTACCTTGTGTTCAATGTTTGTTTGCTCATTTTTATCTAAATGAACTTTAATAAGCTGTGTTCCATCAAGTTTAATTCTGATGCGTTTTCCAACAATCTCTACAGGGTACACTAAATCCTCTAATAATGCATCATACACTGCAGTTAAGGTACGGCTGGAAAATATATATATTTATTATTAGTTCATACCGTAATATATATACAGTATACTCCATTAATATTTTTAGTAATAATACAACATACCTTCTAGGTCTCTTTTGCTTATTCTTAGTACGTGTTTTTCTTGTTGGTTTGGGCAAAATCTTACGTTCTCCAACAAACATCACGTGCTTTCCAGAAAACTTCTTCTCTAGTTCACGTACAAGTCTAGTTTGAATTTTTTGAAATGCCTTCAACTTTGGCATAGGTACATATATAATAATGCACTAGAACAAATATTAATTTACTTTATATATATTATCATACATTTAAAATCATAATTTTAATTTCAAGCATTATACGTATTTAATAGGCTGTTCTGTTATTTGTAATGAAAAAAGTAATGAATTATAAATATTGTTTATTATATAGTTTTTGAATATAATCAGTTTAGATTCATAATTAATTAACTAATATTATCAGTATTAGCTGCTAAATAGATACTGAATCAAAATTAAGTTATATAGATGCAGTAATTGAAAAGTTATTGTGCAAAATGTCATTTTTACCTTTTTATTATTAGTTTCTATTTCACGTGCTTTAGTGATATAAAGTTCTCTTAATTGCGATTTTAAATCACTATTCATTTCCAGTTCCAGCAGAGCTTGGGAAATGCTGGCTTCGAACGCATCGGGTTCGGCCCCGCCACTTTTTATTATTTTAGCGTTTGCTGTGAACATCTGAAAAATATTTTGAGGTTAAGATTTCTTCTTGTTTATACACTGGTACTTTATAAGTTTTACATAATTATTCTATTTAATGATAATTTTAATTATAGAATATGAATTTTATTTGAAACTCATGATGTAGACAAAAATATAATTTTGAAGTTAAATGCTACAAACTACGATATGCTGTCAAATAAGTACATTGTATCCAATAAAATCCAATTTTATCACATTTATATATATACGATCCGAGGAAAAATATTACTTCGTCTGACACGTCGTTATGTTGTGAATAACATGCAAAGTATCATTTAACGTTTTCTAATTCATTTTAACTTCGTTTTTAACTAAAAATTAAACTGTAACTCGAATGTATACCTTAACGATATCCGCACCGCATGAAAAAGATCCAATATGCCCTCAGATAGAAATGCCAACTGTTCTGTGCACAAAATGTCTCTATATTTCTATTGTATTATACTAATTATTATAAAATACAAAAATATGATCTTTTATTCGCTATTATATCATTAATTATGTTTTAAGAAATATTCTAAATTCATTAGCTTTATTTAAAAACATTTTTTAATGATTTAATCCTAAAATTTTTATTATATTTGTATTTTCACGAAAATTTGTTTTCTAAAAATTTTGACATATCTTTTATAGATTAAATTATTAGATAAATAAAACAAGTTTTCAATATAATTGTAATATATATTTTTTAATATATACATTTTTTGTATCTATAAGGATTTGGTAATTTGCTAAATAAAATTTCTTAATAAGTCGTCAGCCTAGGGAAAACCGTCCGGAAATTGAGCTGTGACTAGCTCTGAAAATCATCATAAAAGAAAAGGAAAAGACATTATGTATTTCTGTCTGTCTTACAAGATCGCAAATTTTGTTGTCTTCCATGGTGATTTTTCACGATTAGACATGACTCAATCTTTGAGCGGTTTTCCCTAGTGAGTATCAAAACCGGTTGATATAATTGTGAGTCATAACGTTATTTATGTATGTATTTTAACTTATAGATCTAACATATCAAATCGGCCTTTCAGAAATTAGTTTTATTTCATATATCTTAAGTCTTTGAATGGATTTTGTCTGAAAGATGTATTTACCCTAAGGAAAAGTGAGGTCAATAGGTATGCCTTACTTCAAAACATAGTAGGATTAGAACACGTTCACAGTAATGCCATATTACATGATAATTCGTGTTTTATAAAATGTACATTTCTTATTGAATTTGAATAAGACGTATAAGCGTTTAAAGTATATATCATCATGGAAGATGAAAGAGCTGCATATCATTATGAAGAAGGAAAAGAAAGAAGGATACCCTTTACCATCTTTGGTGAACCAATAATTAAAACACATTGTCAAAGAAATGCTATGATATCTGCTATTTCTGGTGGCATGGTTGGTGGTTTAATAGCATTTTTGTTTACTAGTAATCCAAGAATGTCTACACGAATAGGAGTAATTACGTATGGTGTAATAGGAATTACTGGTGCTCTTTATTGTACATACGATGAAATACAATCAAGAAGTGAAAGAAGAGAATTTAGGAAACTTATGTATATGGAAATTCATAAACCCCAAATCAAGGATACAAACTCAGTTGATAATGTATCAAACCCAAAACTTGAAAGTACTTAAAGTTTTTATTTACACAAAACGTCCTATAGATACAGGTACATGAGTTTTCTTAAATGTGAATAATGTATAAATGTAAAATGTAATTGATTTATATTTGTAACAAAATTTGTATTTTGTTATGCTTATGTATCAATTTGTAATATTATGCAAATAATTATTATATGTCAATAGAAAATAAAATGATGTGAGAATGTCATTACTTATATTACAGTATGTAAATACAAGCAGATAGTAAGTGCACATCAATTAATAATTAATAAAACAATAATTAAACAAAGATCAAGAATTAAATTGTTTTCTTATATCTTATTCATGCTAGGATTATTAAGTTCCCCATTGATACAATTATCCTTTGTCTATAACTTATTTAATGTACAAATTAATAACAAGTTCTAATACTTTCTATATAATAGAAAATAATAAAAATTTTCTATTTTGTTATATAAGATATGAAATAATCATTCAAGTACCAAACAGCTCTAAAAAAATATTAATCCATCTATTTTAGTGTAATACATTTACATATATTGTATGTATGTAATTATTGTAATTCTCGTGTTACATAAATAATCTTACATATATATTTAAGATTTGAGCAATTTCTTATTATGTAAGTTCAAATAAATTTTCTAAATCAATGTTCCCGGTAATCTACAGTAGAGGGCGCTGAAGAGAGTATGATTCGTGCGAAATTCTATCTGTTATATGCTCATTGGTGTTTGCCGTTTGGTGGGGTGTGTATGACATCACGACGCATGTTTCGTACTATCGAATATGCTATGCTGAGTGACAGGTGGTGTAGTAGTTCTGTTGCGTACGGTGTATTGAGGATACAAGTCGTATCCTCGCGTCACGCGATCGGCACGTTGTCATTCGTAGGTGTCAGTGTTAAGTTTTGTGATGCATACCACGATTTCACGCAATCTACCTGAGAGATTCGACTCTACGAAAAGAGGTGAGTTTGTTATCCTCAGTAATATCTCAAATTTCATCTTTTAAAACCTAATGTTATCTTCGTAAAAAAATTCAAGTAGAAGATCAATCAAATTTTTTAGAAATAAGAGTAATTCTACCTATTCGGTAGTGCTTATATATAAATGTAAAAAAGCTTGTTTTTTTCTAATTACTTATCTTTAAACAATTGATTAGTTTTGAATGTGATAATCGATGAATTTATAGATTCAGTGTTGCGTTTTATGAAAACGTAACTCAGGAGGACTTGGAGACGATGGTCGAATTTGGTTAAGATATGATGATTTTTTTAATATATAAACAATGAATAGTAGTCTCTTAGCTTTCAATATGCGTCGTTTGTAATCTTCGTATGGTATCTACTCGTTCGACACCAAGCAAAGAAAGATATCTATTTTGGCCAAGATCCGATGACATTTGTGACAAGTTTTTGGTATGAAAAAGGACAATTTATTTTTTCCAGTGTTTTTGAGACAGCTATACAACAGGCCAGGCATAGGGCCACACGGAATTTTATTTGTGTGAGTAAACACGAGTGTATTACAAATTACAATATGATTTCCGAGTATAGTTTCTGGTAAAGAGGTGTTTACAAAAGGTTAAGGTGCATGCGTCATGCATCCAGGGTCTACCTTTTCTATGGTCAACTAATAAAACTCTTCATTTCCATTTCTTTGCTTTATTCCTTTTTCTGTCTTTCTCTTCTCTTTAACATCAATCTTTCAATTGGTTAAATAATTTTACTTTTTGAATATGACAGAAGTTGTCTCGTATGACATAATTTTTTGAAGTGAATGTAAATTCTGTTAAATTAGTACGTTAAATGGAATTACGATCACGTTTATGATAGGTATACATATGTATGCCGAGTAAATTGTATTGAAACTTAAAAAATTTAAAACGCGCGATTGTGATACGAACATATGCAAGTATGTACAATGTACATATATCTGTTTTAAATATTATATGGATAAGGTTAAATAGTATAATATATTCGAAAAATTTTATTCCTATTACAACGTACATGTTTTTCGATACAATTTATTATAGTATATTGAAAGTGTCTTTCGTCTAAGCCACCGACTCTTCAATATTTCGGTCAGTATCGATTGCAGGATATGAAACTGGGTAGGGTCCTCCATTTGAACTATCTCAATGCGGATTCTGGCTTTGCATATCTTCTCTCGTTTAAAGATTTTTCCAAAACTTGTAATAGGAAATGATATCTTTTCTTGAGTATAAATTTATTCGTTTTAACTATTTGGTTTTTTTTTTTGAGTGTAATATTCCATTTTTGTACAACATTTTTAGAAATATTATTTCCTATTCCTATTTCTTTTTGGAAATAATAGAATATAGTTCGATATACAAACTTTATAATTAAAATGTTCACAATCATACATAATAATAGCACATTTGTATTATTTAAACAGTATTTTTTGTTACTAAATTACTTCTTCTAAATTAAATAACCTTTTGTAAAATAAAGCAATTTTAACATTAGATGTAATACAATAATTCTTGCATTAGAAGATCTAGATCATAAAATTAACAAAAACAAGTTATTAAAATTAGTGATATATTGTAATTATGAAAATGACAAACCAATATTTTCAATAAAAGAAACAATTTCTGAGTTTAGTAAAAAATTTTATACACGAATAATTTCACAAGACAAGTTAAAAGAATCAAATCAAAAATTGATGATATTCAAAGGGCTTCATTAAATTACTTTGTAATGATCTTTTTATTTAATATAAGATATGTCGCTAATGGTCTATGCCAGTTATCCTCATTTTCCTCTTTCATATCTGGAGCAGTGTGAAAGTACATTCGTGATTACGTTGGTCATTGACTTCTGATGAATCTTCACAGTCGATTGCTGCTTAAGAGCAACTTAGCATTTTTACAATATTAACAAATAGTGAGCTAACGTGAATTCATTTCCTAATAATTGGGGAACATATGCAGGAGAAATAAACGATGGGGCGAATGATTCTATTAAATATTGATCCTTATTTAATAGATTGTAGATATTTATGTATTTATGGGAAATGTAACGATGCAAAAATATATGAAATATCTAAAGTAAAGTACTCGTTATGATATTTAGAGGGTAAAATAAAGCTCTGTTTTTAGTTTCTTTTTCTTTATATTATAAATATGTTGTATTGCACTGTATTATATATTACAATCATATTAGTAAAAATATGAAATTGCATAAACATCCGCAGTCTATTTATAATATAACGAATATCATTGTTTAAATAATATTATGACTTCTGTGAAGTGTATGTTTGCGATAAATATCTTGCAACTTCTATGAACATTTTCGTATTTATTTGAAGCATCACCAAAGTAATTGTGATATGTCATACAAAATCTTTTCTATCATACATAGTATATTGCGAAAAATTTGTGTTACGTATTTTCTATATAATTTTCAATTTTAAACGATCAAAGACTAATCATAAGAGATGTTCCCACGTAGAAGAAATTGGTAACACTTCCCAAATAAATGGGGTTCATGCATTGAGAGTGTTCCGAATGTGATGAATTGGGCCAGTGCCATTTATCGCCCTACATCTTGGAATCACGACATATACCGCCACCTTTCACCATTGATTTGATGTATTTAAGGTTAAATTCCTTCCTAAGATATACTACCTCTCACTTCATATCTATTTTTTCGCCTATACGTCAGGGTTCTTACGATAACGTAGATCTCATTAAAGCGTTTTGCTCGTTAGGAAATTCATTGAAAAGCAAGAAAAAAAAAACGAGATACATTAGATGCTCTGATGGTTGTAATAGATAGCGTAATTCTGTTTTTTCATAATGATACGACGTATTCAGTTCGTATTCTAATAGGAATCGTTTCTTTAGCAGGTAGGGAAACTTTAGCTGGCTCGCAGATATTATGAATCAGAAAGATTGTATCTGGATGAGAAATTTATGTATGATTTTCCTTGGAAACCAACGTTTTGCAATTATTAACTCTCTGTGACCTGAAAGATATATATTTCGATTTTTTAAATTCTATTTTATTTATTCGTAATTACATATATTATATTCTATTAGTATATAATTATTCTGTAACTGAATGATGTTATTTACAATCGTTTTGAGATCGTAGGTTCAAATAAAAATCTGTAATCGATGAAGATTCATGCAAATTCATATTGTTGTGAACATCATTTAAAAAATAGAATCTATATAGACGATTATTTTACTTACTAAATATCGTAACAAGTAACTATATTTTGGATGCGCTTTAGTAATTATATTTAACTCGCCATTAAGTGAAATAATAAATTATTATTAGGTTATCCATCACTAAATTTTGTGTTAAGCAAAATTGACGCTAATATAATGTTGCACAACTCTGCTAATTCGCTTCATGCTTAATTGATTGTTACATATAAGGGGGTATTTAAGTGGAACTACTATTAATAATATTAACCAGTTGGGCGTTTGTTTCTGAGAGCAAATCTAATAGGTATTTTTAAAATACCCAATCTTTGATCGTAAAAAACCATAACACTGTGATTTAGTAAATAAAATTACCAAATACATGTCTGTTATAATTGTAGAGATATGGATAACGTTATAATATAGATGATCTATTAAGTATACTATTATTAAACAATAGTATTTTTTAAATTAAAAATAATTGAAAATTTTAGCTGCCCGTTTTTGTAATCCGAGCTAACAGATGTTGCAATTTATTTCAAAATATAATTTTCATCGTTATAATTCACATTAGGATCGAATCATCAGAAGCGATTTTCATCCTTAATAGAACATAACTTTCACTACATATACTACACGAAGATAACAAATGGCTTTAAATCGTTTTATTGGATTGTAATTGGATTGAAATCGTTTATATGACTTTTTAAAGTGTCATATATATAAGAGTTATGACTCTATATATGTACCGCAATAAATCTATATTCATCATCAATTTCGCTGTTAAAATCACGGTAATTGATTTTGAAGATATAATTTTGTTGTTTGCTCATGTCTGTTTATTAAATATATGACCAAATGCTTATCTCTCAACTTTTACATATTTATTATATTTTCAATTAACTCAAATTTCAATGTGGAATTTTAAAATTTATGAGAAACAACATCTGAGAATCTAAATTACTCGATACTTTAATTTTAATAGCGAAGAATTTATAACATTGCAGTTGTTTCTTTTTTTTTTTTTTTAATGTGTAAATTAAAGATATTTACACGTGTAATGCAATATTACATGGTATTTATTTTTACAGACATGTTCACACTTACTTGATTCTTTAGGTACCTACCCGCTTGTTTTTCTAATCTCTGTCACGCATCTCGCACATTATCTTATACATCCTTATGTAACTGTATACGCTCTATTCGAATCTATACATGCATATACCCATTTGCGAGAAGATACTCTTTCTAGTATCAAGTTTTTCTTGTCCTTTTTCTATTCTACGCATATTGACTGTAATAATTTACTTGACTGCAAATAAGGTAGATATAAGTATCTCTCACACACACACACACACACACACACACACAGTATAGTTTTCTTGTTATTGGTGATACTCTGATATTTAATACTCTGATGTTAGAGTCACAAACATATTGTAAAATTCATGACATTTAAATCACAGATATCTAGGAATGATGCTTCAAAGTTTTATTGCATTTACGTAATGCAATTTGATTATTATTTAATAAAACTCAGATATGCAAATTTTATGACAGCGTCAAATAATATTTATATGATATTGGATTTTGGAGAATATAGACGAAATAATTGAGAATAAAGCTTCGACTTTTCACGCATGCATCTGCGCTTACGATTATTTAGTTGTAAAATGTATATGCATATGTATTTATCGTGTTATAATTGTCATATGTACACATTAAATAAAGTATATATTATCGTTACGATATTACATATACTACCAACAGAAACATTCAGTCACGAAATTGAAATTGGACAATTGAACGGACGGATTGGACAATTAATGTTCATGATGATTTTAGATAATATGATTTAACCATTGTTTGATTGTGTATAGACTGTGCTGGGACAAGGTTGGAGAATCTATATGGGGCAATGCGTGTCTCGTAAGGCGGGCGCCGTCATCGCAACCAGTCATCGCGACTCGCTCACCTATCGTATCATGGATAAACCTGCTAAGGTAAGTGCATTTGCAAATATCCCGATTTTTTTATTACAAAATAACAAAGATAACTTTAGAATAAAAATATAATAGAATATAATATATATTATAATTAATGAAGAAGGTAGTTTCCAAATTACATAAGCTGTTACGATAATTTTATAATATCCCTTTAATACGTTGAATTGACCGAAATTTTTTATTGAAACGTTGAGCAAGTTGACGGAAAAATTACTACGAAGCAACAGAATGAAATAATAATCGAGTATCGAGATAAATGTCGAAGGATCATGAAGAGAATCGCACTGGGATATCCTTTAGATTTTATAAACAATCATTTGAGTAACCTTCCTGGTGCATAAATTGTCTTTGGAGAATATTCTTTTACGTATTATATCATATACAAATTATATATTCTAATATATTATAAATTAAAATATCTTTCAGAGAAGTTTACTTATATAACGATATCATTTTTTGTTACACACGACGCTGATTCTTAATTTACAATTTGAAATAATAACTTGTTAATGTAGTTAAAATCGGAAAATTTCTTTACGATTGGAAATTATTAACTTGAAGGGTAATTATAGTTGTTAATTGTTATTTTGTAATAATTGCAAATAAAGTAGATATAAATATTTAATTATAAATAAGAGTAATTTGCATTGCATATTATCTGTACGTAAATTAAGTACGTAATTACGTATGTATATTAATCTAAGAAATGTGTACAAGCAATATTTTTAGTAGAGCGAAATACAGTTTCTTTTAGCTTCCGGTGTATACGTCTCGTTAGTATTTTTTTCAGATCTCTAAATTTGTATACAATAGCGTATAACACCAATAATAAATCGGAATACACAGAGTGCTATGAACCATGTACGCTCATTATTTATTGCAGTTGAATGATGAAATCGTAAGAAAGCATCTCATTGATATTAATTACATGCTTCAGTTCGCGAACAATGTAAAATTCACATCATTGTACTTTACTTATAAAAGAATTCTTAGCATCGTTAGATGACCCTCCTTAACATTTTGACTAACTTTACAAACATGTTAAGCAATTTTTGAAACTTTTGTTAATAGTATGGGACACTACTTTTATTCTGTGATATTTATTTATCATTTTTTCTTATCTTTTTATACTTTACATTACACACAAAAGTATTATCTTTTATCTTTATTTATTTGCATGTATACAGGATGTCTCAAGTTTTAATAGGCGAAACTTTGATAGTATATTCGACGGGTCTAAATAAGAACAAAAATGTAGTAGAAACACAGAACGTGTAAGATCTTGTAGAAAAAATTATGACACAAAAATGAAATACGAGGAGAGGAGCGAAGAACTTGCGGTTACTAAAAAAAGTTTATTACTTTGATAAGACAATTCCACCTTCGCTCCTTCGTTCTCTCTTTTGTTTTAAGCCTTATTCGAAGCAGAAAGAAGTGCACGGTAAGCCACTTATACAGTTTGAGAGAATTGATTAGTCTACAGTTTGAGGCTAATGTCGTTTTGGTAAATTGTGCCAGGTATTTTATGTAATTCTTACATTTTTTTAAATTTTTTAAGTTTTACTGCATTAACTTTTTATATTTTAATATCTGCTGCCAAACTGGCCAAATAAAGAAAAGAACACAGTGTAACAATTCTTCTTTACGTTTAATACATAACATTTTTGTTTGTCATAAGTATGTCGTAGTATAATTACGAACATATTTCTTCGAATAAATGCAACGTTAATTATCGCTTTCTAAGAATGTTGAAAACTATGTTTGTCAGTTATTTTTAACACACAATACAAACAGTTTTTATCTATGGAATAGCGTTTGAATTTTTGAATTGCATTCAATTGTTGCAAAGCTATGATCGTTTGAAGTTAATGATTACCAATTTTTCGCTCTGTTTACTTCATGCATTAACTACTTTTTTACAACTTTCTCATCGTGTTGCCGATGAAAAATTGTACTTTTATAAATTCCTTGGAACCTATAGAGTGATTTCTTACAAGTATTTTTGGTGCATGAGCTACACAAAAGTGGACCATTTTCTACCATCCGCCAGTTTCGCCTTTAAGACATGCGATATCCTGTACATTAAAATCGAACAATTACAGCGTTCATTAGCATTCGCGTATTCATTATAAAAGTATCTACAATGGGTACACGAACTTAGTATACAATATAAATATAATGATACCGTCCAAAATAAAGAGAAGGGTAAACATTAATATCGAAGACTAAGGCATTTACTTCTGTTATCCATCTCTATTAGTAAACAGTCGGTCTTCTTTTCGTTCCAATTAACACGTCTCGTGACATAAAATTTGTATGTACGAACAATGTATTGGTTTAAAAATATTATGTTACCAAATTTTTGCAACGGTGCTTGTACATTTTTTTTTTTCGAAAGGAAGTTCTAATTTCGAATAATCGCGAAGAAATTGGTGTATTGCAAAGTACATTAATATTGATTCGTGTCGAAAGATGCAGCGGATATAGGAAACTTTGAATTAGTAAATTTCAATGGAATTGATTGATTCATAGAAGAAAGGATAGAAAATATTTTACACGGTCAAGTTGTTCGTACGAACGAGCAGATTTTCATTTTCTTGCTTGTATGTACAAGTAAAACGTGTGCTCGAATGGACATGAATGAATTGGTGAAAGCGAGGGAGGTTTCAAAGTGAAAAAGGGAAGGAACGAATACAACGCTGTGTGTTGATGGATTTCAATTACAGGTCTGCGTATTTTATAAGCAAAGCAATTGATTTTCATTCGTGAATTGATTTGAGCGAGTTACAAAGGACCGTAAAACGTTTCAATAGCATACCTAATATGATAAATATAAGGTAAAAAATATTCAATAAAATATAACAATAAATAGTTGTTAGAAAAAAATGATTAAACATGAAATTTATATACGGATAATTAATTCTCATGTCTAAACTATCGTTACATACGATTCGGTATAGAAGATTAATTTTATAAGGTTCACCTTTACGAAGATAAAAGACATTAGAAAGTGCAAAGATGAATTGACAGTTATGTGTATTAAATTTCACAGTGCTAAATTATTTAATACTATAGAAAATATCTAGAGATCTGAAGTAATAATTATCTACTCTAATTGCATCAACGTTTAGTAGGATATCGAATAACTTTAAAGCCGCAACATTCTATATTTTATACATACATACAAGATCGGATATTCGTTAGGTAGTATCGATGCAGTACGTGATATGCATCTATCGTCACGTTCTTTTTGATTATTCGAAAATAAAATATTGTTTCTGAAATAAAATATTGAAATATAAAAATGCTTATATTACGCTAATATTGGAAATATGTTACGTGAAATTAATTATTTATAAAAGTTACACAATTTTTATCATACCATTATACACGTATTATTTTCATTTTTCGTATGACGATTTTTACTTACTTTCACCGTTGAAAATTTTCATGCAATGTTCCACGTTAGTGCCGCAGTTTTTCTTCCTACTTCTTGCTGCAATCTAATTGAATCTTAATCTTAAAAATATTCTTAAAATTTAGAAAGTCTCGAACTGTTCGAATCGAACGTGTATTGAAGGATGGCGAATAAGTGTCCTAACTGCATACCCACCTACTTTTCAGTACATTCCACGTAGCGATTCTACACATTAGCGTAGCTAGCTTCACAGTTTCGTTGTAAAGGAAATTTTATTTCGTAAATGTGCCCTTTAAAATTGCATACTAAGAAAATTATTCTATCTTCGTTTTTCGAGATACTTTTCTGAGTTGATGTAAATTTTTGATATTAAAGAATATACAGAATAATAGAACAACATGATACAAAGTGTTACGTCGCGTGAGACTGACCGCACGACGTCTCTAATTACCTGGCCGCCAAGGGTCTGCACCTCTCTATTCAGACCCTCAATAAACCGAAGGACCCACCATAAACTTAGGCGTTCAATTTACCCATTGAATGATATTCAAATCTAATTGCTATTAACCTTGAAGGGATCATTGTTCCTGTATTTTCGGTTTATGGATGGCTCTTGAAAAAGTCCTTAGGTTTATTATGCGTTCGCACTAATTACGGAGGAAGCGAATATTTTCCTAATGGGAAAACTGGGTTTTTCCAGAAACTACGTCACTTATTAACGTAGGCATTATTCCGTAAGAATATTAGGTATTATTCCCGTAGGTATTATTCCTACGAGAACGCACTTCTCTGCTTACTACCGGACAGTCCATCTGACTTGCCAACACCTCGAATCGGGCATTTCTATCCCCTCGAGTCAGTCAGTGGAATATATTCAGTCGACAACATACATCATCATATGCGACAACGCGAACAGAGTCTCAGGTCGTACTCACTCGTAGTTGTTTTACATCACACATTCATTGTATTACACGTAAGTTGTTGGTTCGACCAAATATATATTAACCTGTTAAAAGCAGCGTTATATTTAATTTAACTACCCTTATTATCCCACAAGAAATAAGGGATCGAACGATTCGTGCGAAACACAAAGTAAATAGAAAATATTTGTATAACAGGATAAACGTAAAAAATTTGTAACTTAACCGTAGTAAAAATTGTAATTTACGATATACCGTGAAAAATTAAATACAGTTGATAGCAATAAAATCTTTCGGAATTTTCTTATTGTTGGTTACGCCATTGCTTAGACAAAATATACATCACAGGCTTTCTTGTTCTTCTCCGTCCTTTCACTCCACCATTTGTAGCATTTCAATATACATGCCTGATTTTGCACATTACTTCCTTCGTTGAATTCGCTTGAAGGCTCTTCTTTTTGTACGTTACGCGTTCAAGAACTTGTTTCGACGTTTTAGATCAAGTTATGTATACGTATACCTACTACACATAAATCCCTTGCTAGTGGAAAGTTTTTGCGAAATGTTCCCGAATTAATCATAGCGATCGATCTTTGTTTGAGTAAATTAAACTTTATAGTTTTCGAGAATTTACGATATCGCGGTCTCGTTAATTTGAATTGCAAGTTTACGTAAACGAATAAATTACCTTGCTTCATTTATTAATTCAACGATTATATAACTGTACTTGACTATGGTAATATCTTTATATCATACACGATATTTTATTTCCATTTAATAATCTAATATCTAATTGGGAAATTTATTTTCGCATGCAAATTGAAAATTTATTATCCTTTACCGTGCCAGTGGAATAGCGTTAGAATTATTTTCTCTTATATTTCACTTATAAAATACTTGACTAAATTAAATTTATTCGGACAATTATCCTGGACAAATATTTAGTCTCAAGGTTATTTGAACAATACCCCGAATCATGTCACAGAATATACGAGCCGCTTATCTCCCAAGTCGGTTAACTCGACAAGACTATAGAAGTAGAGAAAGAATTGTCGAAATCATGTAAAATTATGTATCGATCGAATGTTACACGTTAAAATTTCAAACGTTTAAAAAAAAAGGAGTTTTCGCCCGTAGACGGTTTACATAAATGAGATAAAACGAGATCGAAAATTTCTCTAAAACTACTATCTTCGTCTCAGAAACGATGTAGAATCGATATTAAAAATCTTCCTTTTCTCTGAGCAGCTCCACACTATATTATATTATTCGCGGGTTAACCATTTAATGCATACTTCGAAATATCAAATTATTTAAGTAATGGCGAGAATTTATTCGACTAACCGGACTTCTTTGCGGTGTGTTAGGCGTACAGTATAAGTGAACGCGTGAATAGTGCCTCGAATCTGATATAGCACTTTGATCGCCATACCGCAATACTATACCTGTATCTTATAACTTCATGTAGCGGAAAAGCTGGCTGATTCTGTGAGATACGAATTGAAGGCCATGCTTAGAAAGTTCATTGTCCTTAGTATGGTTTACGGTATTTGAAATTCTGTCTTCTTCATTTTGATTGTGTTCAACTTGTTACGTATATCGACTAACACGAGATGTTACATTAATAATTAACGTCGGTTAACTGATGTATATATCAATGGCTGGATCAAAGGTCTGAGCGTTTAAGAATGAACATGTTTTAAACTGATGATGAACACTTTGGTTGCTGGAAAGATACTTCTATTAATAGAAACATACGCTGTTGAATATTTCTTTAGTGGGAAAAAAGGATGCTGTTGAATATGAAGTAGATAAGACAACGCGCGTTAGAAACACGAACTGCTCGGAAGTCACCGTTGGTCAGCTCTATAAATTGAAAAGTATGGAGAGGAAATGATGTTAGGAAAACCTATAAATGTAAATGTAATGTAGGAAGAAAAGAAAGAAAACTATGCCAGTTTGACATTAAGACATATGTCATCTTCCTGCGACGAGTGAATCCAATGTTTTTTTTTCATTTGTGTTCAACAAAATACGAACGTAGCATAATAATCGCATTGATACGCGGTATGTATATGCGTAGTAGTTGAAATATACGTTATGAAGATATCGCGGTATCAGCTTAAAAAACAAATTATGAAAGGCCTTCGTTTTGCGGTAACTCTACCGTTATTTTACGCTTACTGATCCTACGTTACAACCATTCACGTTTCAAGGAACTTTCAATAATTAGTATGTATTGTTTTCGTCAGTGTAGTATCCACTTTTTGTATTCGTATTTCGTGCACAGCTAATTAAAGAAAGCTTCGCAAATATGCGTTACGCTCGTGTCATTCTATTTGATATTCCTGTTGCGTCTTCGAATTTTTATGTAACTTACGCAACTCAATAACAGATCTCATTAGTCTCCGTTGTAACAGTTACGTCAATTTTGAAAGCAAGCTATCTCACGTTTTTTTTTTTATCTTTCCTGATAATAAAGTTAATAATAATCCTTATCAACGTATCAGGATATTAAAATTGAAGAAATTCAGAATAAATGAAACAATGTGATATGATATTTAGTTTTCGAATTTAAATTTTCCACCATTGTTCCATATCTTTCTTTCCCCTGCGTTTAACGAAAGAATAAAAATTAACGTAACAAAGGAAATATGAAAAGAGATATTAGATTTTCTATTGTCCAATTGCGTAATGGTAATAAACGTATTGTTTGCCAGACGTGTACAATTACTCATGTTGCTTGACTGCCTGCGTAGTACCGGACACGTAAGATTACGGATTTTGCATATTTTAGCAGAGGTCTACGTACTGTAGTTTTCCTTTAGCCATGGCTCTTGCGAAAAGTATATATTCCAAAAGCTACATTTTGCGTAACTGCGAATATTTTCGCTGCTCGTAAATAGAAAATTGTACATTACAGTTATTCAGACGAATAAATATTTAAACGATCTTTTAATCTTTTCTATCGGTTAAAAAACGATTACGTTTTATTCTACGCACGAACATAAGCGAAAAATTCCACGTCTTTCGCTTACTCCCGTTTGATTGTTCGCTCATAGCTAACCGGGAAAACTCGCATATGCCAGACAAACGTTGAAAGTCGGTTTTCGGAATCAGAAAAAGGATTTATTCTACGTTTCGTCTCCTCGTCGGTTGTGCCATCGATTCTTACACATACTGTAGACGCAAATAATTCAAATAAACGTGTACGCATTTCAAGAATAGTAATTTCATGATTCAATTCATCGCGTTGATATTCCATGTATAATTCATTCTTCTTTCCTATGTAATTCATCGCTATTTAAGCGCGTGTACATTTTCTCAACCTCCTTCCGTGTATCATCGTCTTACAAAGGCTAAAGATGAATATTCCTCAGTTACATGCGTATAGATTTATTTAAACACGACCGATAGGTTGTCGTGCCTCCTACGGGTACAAGTGCTCTTACGTGACCGACACGACGACGTGCGTTAATTATGCATAAAAGAACGTCGTGGTGGACGCCTATGTTTTTCGCACGGCTACTCGTTTGTATGACCGGTCGTGATATGTGAAAGTAATTAATTGGTAAGTTCATCACCGATGCTAATTCACTCGAGCGTAGTTCTTGCTCTTTCCTTTCGTTATATCCGCTTTCCATTGTTCTCCGTTATGCCAGCTGGTTTCATGGCGGGCATCCGCTAACCGGAAACAATATGAAAAAAAAAAAAAAGAGGAAAAAGAACATGAAACCAGGAGGATCAACACCTACGCTCGAGATAGGAAGAAGGAGAAGTTCCTCTCTCCGTTTTTTTTGCCCGGTTTCTTCGTGTTGATTCTCTGAGAATTGGCATTTCCCTTTCTTGCATTCACTTGCATCCTTATGGGGGAAGTTTCGTGCACGTTTTATTCGAAGGAATTCGTACATGAATATTGATGTTGGAGAAAGATTCATCGGGCTGGTAAAAAAAGATTCTTGAGGAATTGTTTAGTCGAAAGATCTACGAACACGATCGAGACGCGCGTCTATGAACGCACGCGTGCTACATTACGAAGCTCGGTTTATTTCTAATGAATTTTTTTAAATCGAATTTATCAGACGCAGGAAGCAAATTTTCTACATTTCTGAGAAAAATTATCTACGTACATGTACATGTATGTGCTATTTGTAAGTACACGGACAATTTGGAACTTTAACTGGTGTTCATAGTTAAAGCGTAGGAATAGACGATGAATTAGTAATTAGGAGCGACGTTTGCTATCTTTTCGTGGAATCACCGGGTTGTACGATTAAATTACCTGTTGCAGATAGTAAGTAGAATTAATCTTAAGTACTAGCGCGACATGTCTGCTCTGCAAAAAGATTTAAAAACAGATTCGATGCTGAAAGAGTTAAAGTCAAAGTTTTGTCTGAAAAAGTTTCTACGTTACTTTTTATATATTTTGCCAGTGCCACCAAAAGTAGGACAAGTCGTTTCAATAACTTCAGCAGAGTCTTTTTTGTAATAAGAAACACGGAACACCATTTTACAAGAATGTAATGTAACGTGATATCTCGTATCGCTATGATCACAGTCTGTCATATATTCTTCTATACACAGAGTTATACATAGAGTACAGGAGTATACATAGATATTTGAAAGATTATATAAAATTTCATTATATTTCATAACTCTATCAGTTATCATATTTACTATGAGTTATAAAATACAAAGAAATGTTTTTTTCATTATATATTATTTTATATTATATTTTTTATTATAATGTTATTTTAATTGATATATAATGTACTTTCTCTGTAATTATTTCTATAATTTTAACAGTTTGCCAGTCCCAAGGCAATAAATTACCATCGACCAATTGTAACTTCCTCGCCTATGAAATTGCTCAGTGGAATTTACCTTCTGCTTTTACTATTTAAAGAATTCCCTGATTTTACGCTAGATGGCAGGACACTGCAGGACGATAAACTCTTGTATTGTAACCTTTAATATTTTCCAATATTTTGTTAAAACACGTTTACAATTTATTATTCGTTTAATATACAATTTCACTCAATGTAGTATTTAAAATTTTATAAAAAAGAAGTTATATTCTATTCCTCTTATTAACAATTTACAATTTTAAAAGACAATCGCTTTTACTAGCTTTATCAGAAATGAGAAAAGAAAGCTAAGAAATCCCGATGCAAGATGTCGGTGCAAGTACGTAATTCGTTTATTTACAGACCAAATCGATATTTAAATTTCTATCGTTTCATTCATTTCGAATCCTGAATTACATTAGTATTTTTCCTATTACCCTAACGTTTAACAATTCTAATTAATAGAATAATCTGTTCTATATTTATAATTCACAACGAAATATTATCATCTCATTTAGATTCTTCCCCTTTGACGATTCGCGATGCAAACGAAAAATGTTGAGCATAACATTTCAATTTCACGCTTCGTTAGAAGCTATGCGAAGTGTAGTGCGCGAGGGAAATTATAAAATCTGTACTTTGTACTTTAATGTGAGCACCACTTTCGTAGAATATCTATGCTCGAATTATTCTGAATTATTTTAGTAAAAAGGTAGACATATATTTTACACTTCTCGCTGATCATCACTCTCGCTAACCTCTCATCAAATCGCAAGACTCTTGAAACGATAAGCGTATCAATTTCTCGATTAAATTACTTGCACATGGACAAAAACGATATAACAAATTCTACGACAGAAGGCTTTTAATTTACAGAAGGTTACGTATTTTAAATCGAATGAAATATTTGAATGAAATATTATACAATCGTTTTTCATTAATTTCGTATATTAACCTAGACAAAGTGAGCGGAAGAGCTTCCATTTTGCAAAAATATATTTCATACGCTTTTGTATATCAGCTTTTCAGAAGTCGAACCGATAAACTCCAGTTTTTCTAAGCTTCTCAAGTTCATTAGCCAAGTACACCATTAATGTCCAACATTTAAAAAAGCAATTGTATATTTCCGTAAGTTCGTCCATCGCAAGAGAACATTGATACGAGTGATATCGAGCTTCCATGTAAATCTTCAAAAATAATTCTCGCAACGTTATCGCTACGTTTATGCGTTTTTTGATTTTAAGTAAAAGATTTAAAGTTCCAAAAATCTACAAAATGCGCGTAATATGTAAAATATTCTAGAATACTTATTGTAATATTTAGCAGACAAAATAAATTCGTTTTAGAATCTATCTAGAATCTATTTTTTTTTTTATAGTTATGTTCATAAAAATATAAAATTGCGCGAATATCCACAGTCTGGCTGTCGCTTTGCTTCACCTTGCAATTTTCGGTTTCGTCAATATGATTTCTGAGTGAGTCATATTTTTTTTTAATAAGGAGGTTGCGACGTGGACCCAAAGCTAGTTGACCTGTGTTAAAAGATGCTGACACGGTGACGCGAGATTAAAACGACGAAACCGAAGGCAGGAATATCGAAAAATAGAAGAAGAGAAGGAGGAGCCCGTGTCACAAATCTGATGACTCGTCGCTCTTACGATAACGTTGAGAAGAATCTGATAAACGTCACGCTAATTGTCAGCGTTATCCGCGAACTCTTTTCGCGTTTGCCAAGTTCAACGTGAAAGTTCGCTTTTCAATGAACATCGTGCACAGTCTGCGTCATCCGAGTGAAACGCGTGTTTTTTTTCACTCTTTCTATCCCTGAAAGTGAAAGAATGAAACTCACCTTCTGCCTGAGAAGAAACACATTATAAAAAGATTGTAATCTCTTATTTAAAAAGATATACAGCGAATTAATACTAATTAAAATAGCTGTCGAAAATTTCCTGCGAACTTCTTATTATGCCAATTATAGTTATACGTTAACGAAATTCCTCTTATAAAACATTCAAGTAACTGTCATTCGTATTATAATTACGCAACAGGCTTTTACGTATTCAACAGTACATTATCGAGCTGGTACATAGGCAAAAGGATTGTAACTGGCATAAGCCTCGATACGATCGACGAAATCGATTTAACACAACACGTTGTTTCACAATTTATTTCTGTTACGCAATAGCGTCCTTCCTTCCTTCGTCTTTTTTGGCAAAAATAATTTGTATATTATCAGAGTTAGACAGCACCAATGGAACATCAATATACCAAGTGTTAGTAAGAGTTAACATTTTCATTTTATTAGGAAATAATAGATGCACAGCATATTTTGATGCATATTATTTTACTGAATTATGTACGATCCATTATGATCGTTTCGATAGAACAAGATGGATCATACATAATTCAGTAAAATAATATGCATCAAAATATGCTGTGCATCTATTATTTCCTTATGAAAGGAAAGAAACTTTTGGAACGACCTAATACATACGTAATAAGACTACAGAAAGTCTGTACTAAATGTACCATAGCGCAACGCACCTTAAGAGCTAATATTTGGATAAAGTTATTTAAGTCACAATGGGATGCAAATTTTATTTTACGAGATAAGAGCTAATACCTGGATATGGTTAATATTTACACCGTGATGGGCTGGAGATTCTGTTAAATGTACAATAGTATATTTACTGAAAGAGGAGTAAAGTTCTTTCACCGTGCAATTTTGTCCGAGGTTTCAAGTTGCTGCGTGAAGCTACAATATTAACGAGCAAGGGGTGGAAAAGAGGGAAGAACATTCAAGTAGCAGCACTGGTTCTCCAAGGAGGACTATAGAGCATAAGACTCAGACCTCTAGTTGTAAGGCTGAAGAACACGGGAGGGCTTATCGTACTGTCTGAAAGGGATATTGTGCGAAGTCCCATGGCACATGCTTTTTACATCGTCTTCTTGGACTCGAGTTGGTGATAACACCGAAGCTCGCTCGTTTCTCAGTTTCGTGTCCGTGCTATCCAACGTGCATCGCTCTATGGCAGTTTCAGATTTCGAGATCAATGAAGTTATCGTACTAGAAAAATTACTATGAAGCGTATACAGAGTATTCTACGCGATTCACATCCATTCTGAGTCTAACGACATTTTCTGTTCATAATTACGCCCACATACAGTGGCTACGAAAAGTATTTGGACGTACATTTATTTTTCAATGAGACGTTCTTTTTATAAATATTAATCTATTTCGTATAATTTGGCTGACGAAATTATCGAGGTAATGAGACTGCGAATTTTTATGTATTTACGCGATATTTAAAATACGTGCTTTCGATTTTACATTTCTTACACTTATTTTGCTCCTTATATATCTAACTCCCCTCTTATCTACTCTATTGACGAAGAATTATATAAAATATTCAAAAGAATATCGGGTACAATTTTTAGTAAGAAAATAAATTTCTATTCGAATTCTATTTCTTTAGACGCGTCTATAAAGATATAAATTTGTAGAGAAGTTCTCCGTGATATTTAAGAAATGAAATCTTTCATGCACTCGTACTCGCTATCTGATGTAAACGTTTATTTACGCATTATTATTGTAATAATATTTAATCTTTATAAGAATATCTAAAATTGTCACTGATGAGTGCATAATATGAAATGCTAGTCGTCATGCATAAAAATACAGTCTTTATAAAATTTTATATAACTTACAGCTATTTCGTGCCACTTTGTTACGATATTTCGTCAATTACGTACGATGGGTACCGTAAAATATATGCATCTATAATCTTTGTTTCTAGCTTATGTAAACCTGGAAGAATATGAAAAGATGCGTGAACAGTAGAAAGATAAGTTTTATCAGCAAAATTGAAAGTTATCTGCTCTCTTATAAGGTGCAGAAGCAGAAGAGGGAACGATAAGATAAAAGAAAGAAAATTGTCTTGGAGTAACGCGATGATCAGGACGATAATTTCTATTAAATTTTTATGGATAAATCATAGTTGATAAGAAATTAGATATTTGATGAATCTGGCCTCAATCTAATATAGCAATGAACGTTTAATATGAAATGTAAATAGAGACCACTGGTAACACATAGGCTCTTAAAATAGGAAAGAGGAAAATTACTATGACATACTTAAAGATATTTATACTAAAGCTGAGCGTAAAATACTCTAATTATTATCGAAGCAAAATATCTTAGAAATTTTATTAAATTGAGAAATCATTCTACGCGATTCGTTTAACGCAACGACCAAAATTAATTAAATATTTAAAAAATCATACTTTATTAGAAGACAAGCAAAGATAATATTATTTTTAACGAAGTAATAAATTACGCTGGACAAAGAATATATACATTTACATATTTATTGTTATGTAGAATTATATCTTGCAGCAAAAATTTTTTGAAAAGAGCTATAGGAAAATTTACAGAAATTATTTTCAAACTTTTATTTCCACGCAATTTAAAGATATTAACGTTTCAAAACTAAAATAAAATTTAAGATATCGTATACATATCGTATATCGTATGCGTGCAACAATATAATTCCATTTCTTATGAATGAAAGGTCTCGTGACCAACGAGTATAGTATATTTAATGGACCGTTGAGAAGTCTGACTTATTCACCAGAAACATAACGTCTCGTTGTCGGTACCTACTACGTAAATTGAGTAATTTAACTAAAATACACGTGAGGTACGAATTCTTCGTCTGACATTTAATTTTCCGCTCGTTGCGTATTCTGTAACGCGTGTGCTTTCACAGCAACATCCACGTAAGTCAAAATGCACGCATTCACGCAGTTACGCGTGTACTCGTGAACACAAAAGAGACGCAGACATACAGTCATTTTCACAAGTGGCGATTATTAATTTAGACCATCTAATCGTTTAGGTAGTTACGTAATTGTGTAACACCGAGTGTTTTCTAGAACCGAACGCTCCAAACCGAGCCAAGTAAATCGTCAGGTTTAAAATTGAAACGAATAATTTGCTTCAATTCACAAGTTCTCACGATCGCGTATCGAACATTGAAATCTGTCGAAATTCGTTAAATCTAGTTTTAGTCTTAGTTGCGAGAAATGATCATAATATTTCTGGCAGTTTATTTTCTTTTTCTAATTGTGTCGTTAATTCTTCATATGTTAAACATTTTTCTTTTTAATCGTAAAGCGACATTAAAATCGAGAAATCGACAAAGATATATCTATTGTACGATATTTTTCTCCTGTGGTCTTCGTATGTTCACGACGAACGTTTGAGCTTCCTGTAGCAACACTTACCGAAGTGACAAAATCTTGCAGAAGATTAAACCTGAAAAGAATGTATATTTAAACGCGAACCATTAGGTAGGGTAACACTTACTGAAAAAACAAGCAGTATATTTATAGATATCCAGACGAAGAAGAAGATGCACTTACTCAAAACATTCGATTTAAAAATACAGATTCAAATTAATCGTAATTTAAAAATTATCGATCGGCAGCCAGATAAACCTGCCTTGAATTTCAAGTGAAAAGTATAAATATCTCCGTATTACCTAAAATGGATTTAATTTTCACTAAATACTGCGACAAACATATTGTTACGTATACGAAACACAAAGAGCCGAGAATAGCTTAGTTAAGCTTAATCGATAATCAACTGTGTCATAAAGCAGAATTGAAGTAAAATTTATTGGAACAACAAGCAAAATGTTACAAATAGCTGAACATAGAAAGGGGAAGAAAATGAGGAAGAAGAATGGATTGAACTTAGAAAGGCGTTATAAGTTACCATCGAACGAATAAAATTAATTAAAAAAAGAAAAGAAACAAAGTATTATATACGTGATATTTCGATCTCACGATTTCCCAAAATTGCATAAGAGGCGTTCACCTAATCGGCAAGGTATAACGCGTAACTATACTTGAACCATTGGAACGTAGAACCAGCCAGGCCCCCTTGCACAACAATTTTCTAAGTAACAATTTTAGCGAATCGACGATTGACAAGTTGTAGATTGTACGTAGGCATAATTGTTGTACAAAGAAAGCTCTGCATTTTTATAATTTCATATCGAGTGGTACAACTGGGTAGCTTGTGAGCGAAGATTAAGAGCGAAAGAACGTGATAAGTCACGTTTCTCGCTTTTCACGCCAGAACAATTTCAGAATTCAGTACATCCGATCGACCAATTCCAAAATTGTCCTTTTAATCGACTCTGTGCTTGAACTTGCCTTCGTAATTTAAGAAACGAGCAATTCAGTAGCCACGCTGATCGACTCTATAAATTGAAAAATAGAGAATAACGATGCTATGGACATTACTTTAAATCGTTTTTCCAATCTACCGTTACTCGTGTCACTTTCTCGCGGTAACTGGACTTGTGCAAGCGAATCGTCTGTCTCTTCAAAATTTAGCGTTAAATCACGTTATCCGTGCGATGAAACCGGAAAATCGACAAAAAATCGGCTTCACCGCTTTGGCTTCCAGGCGGCTGAAATATCAGTTTGTCATAGCGTTAACACATCGAAGACATTGAAATATCGTTTGCTCGAACAATTATACCTTTGGATAGAGCAAACAGATTCTTCCCGCTTTTACCCATTTTACATGAAAAATATTGTTCCCGGGAGATAAAGCGACACGAAGAAACAAAAAATCAACAGAAACGTAGCTATCACGCGTCCCACTGCTATTCGCAACTATGAAAATTCAGCCGTGTGTAAAGCTCGACTCGATTCCTTACCAAACTCGTCATTGCCCCTTTGTAACTGATCGCTCGTGAAATTTCGCTAATGATCTTAGTTCAATCGCGCAAGAGGTCCGTTGTAACGCGATTAGCGGCCAGCCAGGAGTCACAGGAACACCTTGGTGGGTGGGTACGTGCGAAAACGTGGAACGTTAAACGTCAAACCCTTGGCGCGCACGAGAACGTTAAACGTTTGGTGGTCCGCTTTTTGTGCACGTTGCTGTATGAGAGAATAGAGGGAGGCCGGCAAACAGCGTACTTACAATTAGATATAGGAACACATCGAAAGGCGAGCGCGGGCGCACTCGTGACATCAGTCGTTCGCAGTCTACGCGAGTGGCACGGCGCGCGGTGTGCGGTGGCGTCGCGACGCCGGCGCAGTTTCGTCGATCGATTCCACGTTTTGCTAGCCGTGTACTCTCTCTCTCTTCGTTGGGTGGTGTGGAAGCGAGGTCGAACAGAGACGGTCAACTAGAAGGAAGAAACGGTTACACGTTGAACGAGGAAGGAGCTCGAGGGTGAAGAAGAAGCGAGAAAGAGAGGGCGGGTGGCGAGGGTGAGAAAGAGAGTGACAGACGACGAGCGGGCGAGGAGGGACGAAAAGGGAGAGCCGGACGAGGTATTGGTGCGCGTGTCTTTCGGCGACAACGCGTACGAACTGAACGTGTGCAGGGCCCGAAAAAGGTGACAGATTACGGGGAAGGTTCGCTCGGGCCGAAAAAACTGGCCGGTACTTTCGGCTGTGTGCCTCCCTCGGTTAAAAATATTCGCGCACAGCGGTGCAGGATGTCAGCGTTGCGGATTTAGAAGAGACAAACGTAACCTTCTCGCAGGCTGGACGCCGGGATCGATCGTAATACAGTCTTCTTAACAGCCGGCTGACACTGGCCCGAAGACATGGATTACCGGTCTATTGGCACCAGGTGCGAGGATGATTGCCTGGAGAACGAAAAAGGAATCGGTTTTGCGGTAAGGGATGCATCCTTCTATGTGTTTTCGATCGACCATCGTTTCGTCGTAACTTTCACGCTATGACACATCGTGACCACTTTTGCGCGATAAATATTGCCTTATCCTCGATAGCCCATTCTCTCTTTGCCGGGTGTTGCTCTAAGATGGTCTACGAGAAGTCACCTGGGTTGTGTTTGTCCGAATATATCTGCTCATCCATGTAAGATCTGGGTCTCCCATGACGCAGTGCATCTGGTGATAAATAATACGAAGAAGATTAATGCCGTTTGTGACGACACATTGCGAAATTCATGCGCCAAAACAACGCACGATGAATATCTGCCCTGTACGTGCAGTCGCTCTGCAAGGGCTTGGACGTTAAATTACCAATCAAGAGGATTTTATCGCAATCGCTGTAGAGGGACGATAAGAAAAATGATTCATTATCGTCGAGTGAAAACCACGTGTCGAAATTGTTTTTAATCGGATAAAACGATTCTAAATTATGCCACTTGACCGAGTGCAACGCTCCTTGCATCAATTACACAAGGAAATTCCTTTTTTGTGGCCATCGGATTTCGTTTGATTTTCGTTTTACGTGATTTCTCTTGCAGAGGGAAGCGGATATCGACGAGTTTATACGCGTTTCTTTTTCCTTGTATTTTCATTAGGAGGCATTTAAACGCGACTCCGTGACTCGTAGAACGAGTATACGAAAAGCGTAGAGAAGTTCGTCGATTTGGGAACGTAGTGTTGCTCTATTTCTGGACTTTAAATCGGGTTACCTCGCATTTTTGAGATTTTGGTTTCACCATGCAGTTACCTGGCACGTGTGATCATCGATGCATTACAGTCTTACGATTGATACGTTACGTCGAACGGATTGTATACAATATCAATTTTTAATACCTTACAGCAGTTGTGCTACGAGTTTGTTCTTCGAACTTTGTTACGTGGTCGCTGTTATCTAGTTATCAAATTATGAATCATTTAAGAAAAAAATATTCCACGTATTTCGCACTCGATATAATCGATCACAGATTAGTTGAAAATTTATCAAGCTGTATATTTGTAGAAAGCAAACGGTGCAAGTGTCGTACAATTAGAGGCACGCGTGAATGAAAAATCCATATCCAATTTGAAAATGAGGACGGTAATTAGATCAGGTTCTTACCTGCGTAAATCGACAAGAAACAAATTGAAGCATTTTACAAAACAACGAGGAATCTTGTTCTATTACAAAACAAGATTTCTTGTTATTCGAGAATATAACTTAATACGAAAGGATTAAGCACGGCGATATAAATTATATAAAATAATACGATCAATCCACGAAACATTGTGTTAATAAAGGACAACAATGTCACAAAGGAAATGTACATTTTTTACCAAAATAAAAAGAAAATACAGGAGATAAAAATTTCCTCGTTTGTTCGTCTTTACAGTTTTATATGCACTTTCATTTGCGAATAAAATTAACAGTTGCCTAACACTGATATGCATTTTAAAATATTAAATAAAATATTAAAATATTAAATATTACTAAATACTGTCAATATCAGGGATTAAACTAACTATTTCGAGATAATGATTAACACAATTTTACCATACAACCGATATAACAATGTTTATATTATGCAATAATATTCTCATATTACGTAAATATATAATTTTTAGAATTGCCGCAACGGTGAAGTTTTTAACGAAAAACGTTACCGACCTTTTCGATTAGAACATTGTTCGACGAAGTACGTACCTTGTAGCAGACAGCCGAACTTATCGATTAACATTGACCGATCTTTCGTATTGTATATGCCATATTACTTAAAATAGAAATCCTAGCTTTCAACTTGTCCACTTTTGTTGGTCGCATTTTTCTACCCTTGGTATACGTATTTGGCCGCGTAACATCGTAACGTATGTAACAGCGAAGATAATAATTATCGTCCAGCCAAGTCACTAATCGACCTTAGACCTCAGATAAATTCATGATCGTGCGTATTTTGAATTATCTTTGGCAAGCCGTGTCTAACGTACGCAAGTACTTTCTCGCGAGATTGTAACAAGTAAAAATAACGCGGTGTGTGATGTAAACAGCTGCGTAAAAGGAGTGCACGTCGGTTTTATCGATCTCTAAACGCTCGCAGAGAAAGTGCAAAGGACATAAAGACTCGACGCGTTGCTAAAAGATTCTCGGCATTCTCAGCGTTCTTACTCTCCAGTACTTTTCTTTGCTAATGTTTCAGAACGAGCATAAGGGTGCGTCGAAACGTGGCAGCTCGCATACGCGCGGCACGGCGATGTCCTTTGGTTTTCGACGAAGACCGGCCTCCGGGATACCGATGCCGATAACGAGTTATACCACCGAATCGAGCATGCTGCATCCACGGTCGAAATCGGCCGGACCAGAACAGAATCGTAGACGGGACGACGACACCAGTCAGACAATTCACAATTCGTCATCCGGCAGGTCGACACCGCGGCTCGCTCCGCCCAAGAAAGAATCCAGCGGAATTGCTGTTAGGACGAATCGTTTCGGGTATCGGCAGTCGCAGCCAAAATTCACCAACAAAGTTAGCGACATTTGCAGCAGTCACACGGTGAGCCATTACAATCAGGAGAAGCTACAACAACACCAGCAACAAGAGGGTTTCGTGAAACAGCCGCACAGGGTGGCCCAAGTTTCGAACGTGCCACAACCGACGAAAGTGAAATCGTCACCGGTACATAATACCGTTTCGTACAACAATGCTAATACTATGCATACGGACGCAAATCGCAGAGTATCAGGCATTCCAGAGCCAATCGGCAGGTATACTCTGCACGCCAGACACCTGCCTCTACCTCAGTACGCTGTAAGAATGACCGATGCGAACTCGAAGGTGGCGAAAACCGCGGCGAATCAAAGCAGAAAGGTGTCCGCCGCGTCGAAGAGCTCGACGAGCTCGAAGGAGGGCTCGAGCACGGAAGATTCCGGTGTTGGAAGTCAGCTAGGTTGCGCGGGCGAGAGCGATTCAAGGGGCGTGGATTATACGGATGGATCTTTAACAAGAAGGCGTGGTATAGGTAGATCTAGGAACTTGAGGATGGTCGTAAATGGGAAAAGCTTCGATGTCAGGGATGTAAGGGACGACGATAGCACGGTCACCGAGATATCTGTTATACCGTTGCCAAAAACATTCATCGCGGCCAACACCGGCCTGGTACGAGAGAGAACCACGCAATATCAAAGGATCGTAAATAAGGACAATAGGTATATCGAATCTACGACGTCCATGTCTACCACCTCATCAGAGGGTTACGACGAAGGATTAGGCGAAGAGAAAGTTTACAAAGACAGATCACATTCCGAGAAGATTCCTTCTATTAAGTCAGACTTCAGTCCACCGAGTTCCGATGACCCTGAATACGGTCATGGAGAAGCTATGGCCGACGAGTATTCGTTGAGTTCGAGCGACGAATGTCAACGTTCTATGTCTATACAACATATGCAAACTTCATCTTCGAGTATGTCTAAGTCTGGAACGCTCCCAAAAACTCCATTGCGTTCCGTGCTTCTTACCATTGAAGATCCTGCGTTCGCCGCAGCTGCGGCTACGTCAACAACCCTTATAGATGACGAAACCTCGCCTGTTGATAGTCTTTTCGACAGCCTCACGGCCAGTATTACTCAGTCGGACACGAAAGCTCCGAAAAGGGAGAACGCGATGGAACAATCTGGCACCGTTATGGACGATGATAGTCCTGGAACGCCAACCAACGCCTCGAACTCGTTAAGCTTATCGGAGGGCAGAGAGTTTTTCGACGATGAGATCGCTGATCAACCTGGGCTTGTTTTTGACGATTCGAGGGCTGGCGCTGAAACACAATCTGCTATGGCCAGTCAAGTCGTCACCGAGAACAGTCACACTCTGGTCGAGTCTAGTCCTAAAACAGGTGAATATTTCAGAAATTTATGCGACTAAATTATTCTATTTATGTCGATGTGTTTATTACACTTAACGGTGTACGAATGGAATAATTTTTTCGTTTACTTTGTGAACTATAACGCGACTTAATATCGACTTTAGTCTCTAAAAATACGTACATTTTAATTTGGAACGTAATTTATCGATGAGCAATACATATAATTGCACAGTTTCGATCGTGTAAAGTTATATACATATTTTAAACAAACAATATGACAAATATTTACAAATTATTATTTTTTTCAGGCACTGGACATGGAAAAAACGCAACCAACAGCCCTCACCATGGCAAACGAATAAGTCGAGCTGGCAGTGTCGACACTTTATCTCCTTGTGAATCTATCGCTTCTGATGATTTGATATTGGATTACGAACACAGCGATGCGAGCTCTTACGAAGAAAATCAACATCGGTTGGTATTTTCTTCCATACTCTTCGAATGTACAAATTTCTACATTGTAAAGTGTCTCATCTGCTTTGTATGTTTTAAATAAGATGACGCGCTTTATATATTTCCCGAATCTTTGTTGTTAAAACGGTATACACTGGCTAGACGTATTAGAACATCTTCTTGTTATGTTTATTAGAAAATTCTAATAAATTTGATTTTATTTGGTATTTTATATCACAAGGCTTATATGGTGCGAATGAAATAAGACATTTATAGCAAAATATTATACCATCTGACTGGACAGTCGAAGGGGTGAAAATTATTCAATTTGTACTAAATATCAGTAGATTTTCTAATATTTGTGACTAACAGTGTATATATATATATTTGATAACTTAAATGGAATTCGCAAAAGTAGTAAAAATTAATGTATGCGATAGCATTGAAAGAGATATGCTAAATATTATTCTGCATTTTAGACTGGAGGCAGGCACGGCATTGCAAGATATGGATAACGCTACAATCCTCTCCGAATTGGAGGCCCAAGGCGAAGAAGTGATGAGGCAATGGAGCTCTTTATTGAATACGTGTCAAACGTTACAAGAAACTAATGACTGCAACACAATTAACAACAACGTGAACAGTGGATCGGCCAATAATAATAATCAACCAGCCAACGAAATAGGGTGTGTATTTAAAACTTTTATGTCGCTTTTGAAATTCTTAATCGCTTTCTACTGTTTATGGATTAAAACAACGCATGATCTTACGATAGATATAATTACATTCAGACCAAAATTTATTAAAATCATTTCAAGTAAAATTTCAATGATATTAACATGTTTTTTTTAAATATTATCTTGACGATAGTTCAGTGTCCCTATTGCTATTGGTATCAATGTACTTCGAAAAACGCATAATTCTTCTGTAGCTTCAAAAATGCTTTTTTTAGTTGTGTTATATGTTGCTTTGTTGTATGTTACTTTGTACGGATTTATTCTACAGTATAGTATGGGGATAATGAAATGGGAATAATTCAATTTAATGTTTGACACTTAAAAGTTGTTTAACGATTTTAAATTTATCTTATTAGTTGTATGCAATGACATTGAGGAAGCTCAAATTCATAAATTTATTGCATAGAAATTTACTCTGATAATAGGGGTTTTTAAGATCGCTGATGTACCCACAAAATGAACGTTATTAATTATAGCTAAACATCAATTAATGCAACATTTATTTATCAAAGGAAAGATTATCTACGATTTATACATTTCTATTTATGCGCACAAGTCACTAGTACTTTTAAAGTAATGCAATTTTTTTTTTATAAGATGTGATTAAATGAAATTTATTCTTGAAAAAGGAGTAGATTGAATATAAACGCAGTACACAGATATTGTTATTGTTAGATCAGTTTCTATTTCAATTTCTAGGATGCATAAGGTAAGTCGTGCATTACTGTAGATGAATATAAAAATCCGTGAATATTTTTTTTTTTTATGTTTTTGTTTTTCTCATACAATAGAAATCATTCAATATAATTTTATTCGGTTTCCGGTTTGGAGTCTCTTTCCTTACTAATAAGTTAAAGCAACGAAAGAAGAGAAAACGAAACAGAAAGGATTTGCCAGTCAGCTTTGCAAAAATTGCATATGATTTTTTTATAATTTTAATTAGACAGCAGTATTTGAAAACAATTCGACACGTTGATTTTGCACATAAATTTGCAAATATCTTTTGAAAAGATTATTATTTAAATGATAAAATTTGATACGATACTTTGTAAAAAGCAATTAAATATATTTTGCGTTATTGGCTGCCTTACTTTTAAATGCATGATACTTTCTTAAGCATGTTTTGAATTTAGTAATTTACAAATGCAGTATAATTCTGTAGAATATTTGTGTATTAGTATTGACAACGTTTGTTGTCATACAGTTTTCTATTTATATATTAATATATAAAATGAAAACTGCATAGAACGACAGAATTACCACCGTTATTAAACTGTTAATAGTAATAGTATTATGACAAGAATATCTAGCACAATGCTTAGATATAATATAGAGAGAAGATGTCGTATTTGTTCACTTTTTTTAATTTAAAAGAAAAATATAGTTATGAAGATAAAAAGTAATACTCTTAAAAACATGAACATATTTATTATCACATTTTAAGAATTTTAGCAATGAAAAATATTTATATGATCTTTAATATTAGCATTCTATATGCATCCCTCAAATTTTAATGCACATTTTATCATACTTTATGAGTCCTATTTTAAACTAAAATATTGAAGTTTCATATCCAAGTAATTAAAGCCCAAAAATCAAAGGAAGATAAGTACAATTATCTTGTATTTATTTTAGCATATCATTTTACTTATAAAGCGAATATTTACTACACAATATTTTGTTTACCGATATTCAATACCTTCAATGATTTTGTACTTTCTCAAATATGCATCATTTAAAATTGTCCATAGCTTTTATTAAAAAACAATTCATGCAAATATCCTGTTATTTACGTATTTCACAGATCTTGGCTGAAAAAATATTCTTTTTAATCTTTAATCAATCGTGTTAATTTTTTTATAGTCATAAATTTTAATGTAAATACTGTTTACTTATGACATTTCGATAATTGTGATATACATACATATATTGTTTATTTTTCCGATTAGAAAAATATGTATTTTTCTTACAAAATTGTTTATCCAACAGTAGACGGATTAAATGGAATCATTTTAACGCATACATTTATGAAATACGCCAGGCTATACGATATACAAGAGACACTATTCTGTGATGGATAAAGCTATGTCTCATCCATTTAAAACTACGTCTGCATTTCCGACATGCGGAGACTACTCAGCAAGTGAGATATCACACTCGTCAGAACGTTCATTCTGAAATCAATAGTTGGAAACTCTATAGAAATTACTTACACGGATGCACATGAAATGAAAAGCGGACGTGTTTTTAGGGACGAATATGCAACAATATTTCTATTAAACAGACATATTACTTCACACCAAATGAAACGTTGTTAATTGCCGCAATAAATTTATAAAAGAAAATATCTCTTATATCTGTCAAATACTGACAATGTGTTTTAAAGGGAAATATTTTTTATATCTTAAATCCGCGAGGTAATGCTATTTGAACATTTAAAATGTATAATAACGTTATACAAATTCATTTTTATAAATAGTTATTTCATACATTCTATTCTCTTCTTTCCTTTAAGTAATGCAAAATGTTTTTATCGCTTTAAATTTCTTAGGCTGCAAATGTACCTGAGAAACATATCGGAGTTATATAAATAGATTTTTGAAACAAAATAAAAAATCGCGGTGTATTTAACTAATTCAACTTAACTCTTAACGAATATCGTTCATTTTACACAGAATACACAAGCTGTAAAGGTGTAAAGAGACTAGGATTTCAATCATTAACTATTTACCTATTTATCATCATTTTATAGTGTTTGCTCTTATTTTGGTAAACGAAAAGGGCCTATAACATTTTCAAAAGATCTTTAACAAAAAATTGAAATACGAAATCATCCATATTAATCTTTCAAACTTTGAATATTTTTTTTAATGCTAGAAAAATATAATTGCGTTGAAAATAACTGAAAGAACAGCAGGGGTTGAAATTTGGCGGGCGTCTGCGCGCGATTCCTCTATTACCCCTACTGTGCGGCTTTCTTCTCCCCCATTCGCTGACTCAGACGAGTGTCATGGCGCCGCCGGCAACTCGAGCTTGAAACGCGGAACGCGCTTGTTACTACTGTTTAGTAACGCGTGTGCGCTCTTACCGTTCGTTGTTTCGTATAAGTTTTCACTGGTGTAGTGTTATCGCCTTCTTCCATTCTGTTTTTATCGAAAAGTGAAGTGCTACACGATGGTAATTGACACATAGTGCAAGGCAATAAGAAAGGATAATAGATTACTTATCTGTACCTTATCAAGAAATTCGCTCAGTACGTTACTCAATGTTTGACAGTGTTCTGTCAAACTGTAAAAGAATATCACGTTTTCGAGGGTCTTAGTGAGTAATTTCATTTCACAAAATCGTACGTGATACGCTTTTACGCTTTTCCTCTCCGCGAAGAAACGACTATATGTTCTTGGTAGAATATTTCTCGACAAAGGCATTAAACGGAAAGATTAACGAAATACTATCAGCGTTTGTCCTACTGTTCTTACAATATCAGTGAAATCCTCTAATGAAAATTTGTATCTTGTTGTACACAGTAATGATAGGAGTTTATCTTTCAAATTACATATAGCAACAATATTACTTTATCGACTGCGGGTATTTATGCAAATTTCATATTTTTATAAACGCAATTAGAGAAACAGAATGTAAGTAGTAATTTGTCCATTTACTAAATATTAGAATATCAATTGGTTTAGATATTTTCTGACGAGTATTCCGTGCATTTTTGTATTTTCAAATTTTTCATAAAAATCCTACTTGCGTTAAATGAAACTTGCGAACAAAATAGTAGAATTGAATAGTTATTTTCGTATAGGGATATTGTTATTAATATTCAATGTATAATATGAAGTATACAATACCAAACGAATAGTATATTATATTTTATATGTGATATACTAATATAAAGAAGATGTATTCGTATATGAGAAAAATGTATTATTTAAGAGTCGTACTTCCAAAGGATTTTATTATGTAATTTTTATGAAATCTTTGAAAACAACCAGTTAAAATTAATAGGTAATTGGTAATTTCAGATTGAGCTTATTGTTTATCTTTTAGTACTTTTAACGTGGTATCCTGTAATTGAAGATTACATGGTAGAAGCGGAAGTGATGTAAATGCATAATGAATTTAACGTGAAATATTAACACATTCCATAGATTTTATTTTGCCTAAAGCACGCGTGTACATCGTTGCCAAATTAACATACAATTCCAGTTGTTAGCGACATATGTAAAATTAAGAGAAACTGATCGAAAAGCTTGATCGAAAAGTTCTGTCGCTTCCTTCAAATTTTTCGCAAAATGGAAAAAGCAGACTAAGGAAAACCAGATATTTTTAATGATTTCAAATAATGTAGAATCTCAGTTATCGTATACCACGTACAAATATTTTGCTCATTTACGAACATTATTCATTCACTGAAAATATTAATTGCAAGCATCAATGGCTTCATGTTCAATTGAAAGTCACAGCTATGACCCTTCCACCGATGATTCTTTTAAAGCCACTCGCGTATCAAGCAACAAAGATTAATCTCAACCAACGCAGTTTTATTTTACAACACACCTTGCAGGTTTAAATTACAGAAAGAGAAACCACTTCTTATCATTGAAATAATGACGTAAACAGATAAAATAGTAAGTTTTATCGAGTACTTTGTTAATAATCTGGTGATGTCTAATATTTCTTATTTAGAATCTTTTTGCAATACACGTTGTTTTTTTGTATATACACTGAATATATTAAAAACAATAATTTCTACATATATATATATTTGATATTTATTAATGAAAATATTTTATATTTATTAATAGAAATCGATTATATTCCCACTTATTTTCACCAGAGAAATGTACTCCATAATATATTTCTGAAGGCATTTTCCTTCCACTTAGACGAATATTAAATATCGCGTACAACCTTTGTACTGTGTGAATAACGTTTGGCAATACTATCATGTTTCTAGTTTGAGTAACTATAACGCTGCTGTATAATTATACATTACCTTTAAGATAGTAATATTCCCTGAAACCATGCATGAACCCATGATTTTTAACGTAGATTATGATATTCAATTCCAATGTCCAAATATTTATTACGGAGGCCTGTAACAATTAAAGATATGCATATAAATAATTTTCGAGGCGTAAGAAAGAACGAAGGTATGGATTTATTCTAGTCTAGAATTAAACGAATAAATTACAATACCTACGTACCTACGTTTGTAATGAAAATAGCAAAGTTTAAAGTAAAATGACACAAACGACAGAGAAGAGAAGTTTCTCTTTGTTACGATCAGAATCTCTTTCTCCCATACTATCTTTGTTACAATGTAAACTCGTGCAAACGGAATGGAACGAATTATAATTATCACGATTCGTAATAAACGTGTATCGTTATTTAAAAATACAAATATTTGCGATTTTCGATGTTCTTTTTAACATTCGATGGATTCTGTATTTTGCTTGAAAAATTTCGAGTTGTTTCGAACAAATACAGCAATCATAAATGAATAATATCGATGAAGAATTAAACATTTTCCATGTCTCTATTGAAAAAAAAGAGAAAGAAAGAAAAAAAGAAAAAAATCACAGAATATATAATAGATAATCTCGATTGCACGATGATACGCTTTTAACAATTACAAGTTACGTGATGTTTATCGAATAACGGTCACCCGATATTCAGAAAATCTGATAGAATTCTTCTTTCTGAACGTATCAACGAACATGGCAATTACAAGACCAAGTTCTACCGTAGTTTGCACCGTATTCGACGTGTCACTTAAGCCGCTAGATTTATCTAGAGTTACCTCTTGATGTAGTCCCCTCGTAACCTGTAATTATTTAATTGCGCTTTCTCATTGTGTATGCTGCATGCACAATTATCTTGTTTGCGTAATGAGAATTTTGGAGGAACGTCAGTTTTCTTCTTTCCTCGTTTCGTAGCTTTTTCTAATTTGTAATGTAATTAGAATAGTAGCCGATTGAGATCGTAGACGAGACATTGAATGACGATTCTGCCTTTATACAATTCTCACAGTAATATTATAAACGTAGAATCACTTTCGTCAAAGCACTCACTAATAATGTTAGCGATATTTAGATATACAAAATATTTTATATCAACCATTTGTACCGATTTAACGTCGAATTGTAAGGATCTTATCGTTAACGACAAATAATCTTGTAATATATACATCGTTTCTAATTATATTCTATCCGAGGAAGATTACGATTATGTTTTATATTTACTGCTCGTATACTTCGTTTAATATATTATACCGGATCTCGTAACTATGAAACTACCCCTAAAATGTTCAATTATTGTACAAGTACAAGATTCAATACGACAGAGTCTGATTAAAGCTATGGAAAATCGTACGATTAAAGCTAAAAAAGTTATCGTTGTTATTTCATTTTATCGTATTTTCAGTTCAAATTTTGCATAGTAAAACATTCCGTGTAAATATTCACAAAAAGGGAGCCATTTCCGATTTCCATAATTTTTTAATACATTGCCACAGTCACACTGAATAGTATTGCGAAGGTTTTAATTGGAGATTGCCATTTATTACAAAGTTGCTATTAAAAAGAAAAAGTTCATAGTAAAATTATTTTGTATTTCGATACGGTAGTATCGTATCAATAAGTAAATACGCGCAATCCGAAAAGTTTAACACGATTGAACCGATTTTTTAAATTAAAATGTAGTTTTATGTTAATCAAAAATGAGTTTCGTTTAGGTCTGGCTTACCTAAAGGAAAAATGTCTCGGTTATTCACATTCTATTAGTTGTAAATAGCGTCTGGAAAATTACGCGCCATTGTCTAAATTGTTTTTCGTAACAACCGTTCAATAAACTTCAACTAAAATTTTACTACATTTTTACGATTTATCAAAAAATGATGGAAACCGAAGGTGGCTTCCTCTCTTCCAATTTCTGCCATATTCTGTTACGCTTGTTCTGTAGTTAGGAAACGCAAGAATAAATTAGTTTTCTATCCTGTCTGCGCAAGGGAAGGATACATTGTTTCTCAATGTAATTTCGAACAACTACATACATACGACGACGAATAGAAAAATTGAAATCGACTGGTTTCATAGTTATGAGACGCGGTGTATATTCGGCTAGAATTGCGTCTTTCGTCCGAGTTTTACGTCTTGCTTTTTTTTTCTTTTTTTGTTAAAACCATCTATGTTGCTTCGATATTTCGTTTAATCCTCGTCTTTCTTTTTTTTTTCTTTTCTTCCATGCGAAAAGAAGTGAATTCTCTGCTGTTAGGTAGCGATCGTTCGTACACGTAAAAATTCCGATTTTATTTAACGAAAATACCTTCAGCGAGTAACTAGACGTTTCTGGAAATGACATGGTCATGGGATAAAATAGAAAAAGTACGTGGTAAAGTAATTGTCACGCAGAGACAATGGACAAGGGAAGTTTGTGAAAGGAAGAGTCATCCTTGAAAATAAAAGCGAACGCTGGGAAAGACAGTCGTTTTATTGCCTGTAATAATAGTTGTAATAATACAGTCTCATCGTACGATTCTTGGAATATAATCGCAAGAGATGAACGTTCATTGCATCAAACTCCTCCGCTCACGTGATACCCTGCTTGTCATTTTTCGTGGCGTGTATGCGTTTTGTTCATTTATTTTTAATCTCTGTACTCGTCGAGGGAGTTGTGTTGTCGTTTGAGCCTGCAAAAGACGTAGATGCGTTGTGGTCAATCCTATTTCGTGATGTAACAATCCTCGTTTCAGCCCTTCTGCTTCTTTCTTTTTTTCTTACCCAGGTCATGTACCCTAAATTCTCTTGTAAGTTTTCAATTTTCAGTTTCGATATTTTGTACAATAACCGAGAACAGTTATATATAACAGTGATATATATATATACACACACATACACACATATATACACACATATATATATATATCTTGTTTGATTTTAGTTTTTCGCTAGAATCGAGGCAATTTTTGTTTTTAATGTTGTTACACTCGCGCAGTACGAGAAGAAGATCAACAAACGCGTAGAATGAAATTGATATCGGTGAATATGAATCTGCTGAGATAGCGGTAAAGCATAGATTTACGCAAGATTCAATTAAACAGCTAAAACAAAACAAAACAAAAAAAAAATTTTTTTAAAAATGAAAAATTGAGAGGACGTCAATTCAGCGATAGTATTTTGTGTTCTAGCGCGCTAATAAAGCGAGTGAAGCAATTGCAAAGCCCCGATGAGGACTCCGCGGGTGGGGACTACTACCAGCTGACATATCCTAACTAGCGACCACAACCCGCCGGCCCTTCTCTGTCGACTAGCGAAACCACACTAATCGCAGCGACTAAGTCGGCATAGCGTTGAGAACACGGACGTAATATACACTTGCAATAGGGACAGAACTCAGGCATAAGAGTTGAGACTTTCCGAGAGAGAGAGAGAGAGAGGGAGGGAGAGAGAGAGAGAGAGAGAGAGAGAGAGAGAGGGAAAGGTCTGAAAGATAATAAAGAATACAGAAAGGAACAAAGAGAACAAAGAAACAAGTATAGAGCAGAATGGCGAAAGCATATTGACGAATACACGCATGAAAGTTATCTTTTCAATGATGAAATGTCCGAGCAAAGTCTTTTTCGAATAAGCAGACGTATTTACTTAAGATACGGCGTTATAATCGTCGGGTAGCTGAACGCTAGCACAAGCAGGTGACGATAAATAACGAGATGAAACGAACGAAGGATAATGACAAGTAGAATGAACGATAGAGATTATTTTTCCAATTTCATACGAGTCTCCGTCACGTCCGATAAACTTTCGTCCTTGTCAAAAGTTCCAAATCCGAACCGTTTTCGGTTCTGATCGTTCTTCTTTTCAGTGTGTTTTCTAGTCTGCTAGCTGATTCAATTAATCGTCGCTTAATCGATAAATATATACACAGAAAGTGAGTAGTGAACGTCGTATTCGTATTCGATGCCCAGCGCTATTATTATCCGTAATCGTAAAAGGAGTATAGCAATTACGATTGCGTGCTGCGAGCGAGCGTAAATGATATAAATACTTTGGAAATATATTAAAAAGGAGATGCAGCGCCACGAAAGATCCATCGAGAAGGATCGATCGATCGATCGATCGATCATCGTGCCAGATCCGTGTCGATCTTTCGATTTCACGCTTTTCCTTTTTCTATTCTTCTTTCTATATTTTGTTACCAAGGAAACAGAGCATGTTGTAAAGAATTATGCCGCACGATTGCTTTTTCGTTTGCTTCGTTTCACTGTGATTTCGTTTTCCTCGTTTGCGTGAACTTGTATTACTACTCGTCAATCACTTCCATATATATAGATATAGATAGGTGCGAGGTAATGCCAAATGGTTTAGTTCTTCTTATCTTTTAATTATACGTTGATGTTAACGTAGACATTTTTTTAAGGATCGTTTTGATAATAGGTTAGATCATCATTGTGATCGAACGTAATTGTACAATTATTTGATACACGAATTTCCTATAATTCTACATTTTCATGTAAGCGCGATACTTGCAATTCCTATATCACATACCTTTATTTTATTAGATGTACATATACGATATTTTACGTATAATTGACACTTTGGATATTTTTGAAACGCAATACGATTATTCTTCACTCTTTCTTCAACGTAACTTGCGATGATAGGAAATTAGTCGTCTTATTATAAAATATATATTAATATATATCCCTTTCGCGTATATTTGCTACATAATACTAAACGAGTGAGAGCTGTTAGATTTGCAGTTGATCGTAAGTTCGCCCGAACATCGATCCAATGTTCTTCCGTTAGAAAGTACAGCCATCGAACATCGAATTAGAATCACCTAAAATTCCCAATATTTCCCAATTTTTTTTTTTTTTTTTTTTTAGTAAAATTGAGTAGCCCGAGTAAATTTTGCTACAGCAAATTTTATCAATTACTAGGATGTTACACTTCTTAATAATTTGTCTTTCCTATCTATGTTTCCCTTGTCTGGAAATAATTCTTAGCTCACGTGCATTCCTCCTGTGACATGACTCGAGTCTTTCAGATTCTTTTTTATCTTCGTCACTTTATCGAACGTTTCGCATCTTTAAAAAGAATCCAAAATGTATTACAGCACAAAAGTGACATTTTTGTGTTACATGGATCTAATTCGACGGTCCGAGATTGTACTAAAGGTACTTCCAATAAACTAAGCTCGTAGCGTAGAATCCTTAGAGGGATGAGCCTTCATGGCCACCTGTCGAGTTTGTAATTATCGTAGTTAACTAACTCGAAAATTCCTGCCTCCCAAATTGATATCGTCTCCCGCTTCAAAGAACATTACGTAAACTAGTTTCCCATAGAGGCCCCTTAAGTATCTACTGACCCTGATGTTTTAATGAAACTGAAAATGACCACGTTCTCGTTGATTTTACTGGCATTCTCAAATATCTGAAACATCAGATCAGACGATAGCGCACTCCGCTTAAATTTCGACTGCACGTAGCGACACGAAACTTGGTCGGACTTTGACTTTCGCTTAAGATTACAAACCTAAAGAGTACCATGGTTTTCGTCGTTAAATGATATTCAAATTCATCGTCGACATAAAACGTCCTAATCACTTTCCGAACTAAATCGTAGAGCGATCTTTTAATTAGAAACATGATACACCGTTTAATGTTTCTATAGATAATCTATTTAGAGATCTTGTTTAGCAAAGCTTGTTAAAAATTCCGAAACCGAGACTATGAAATGTTAAATGTACTTTCTACGTTTCAGCGATTCGGTGTATGACACAGTAAATTAGGTTTAACGTTTTATAGAGGTAGCCTGGCGTTGACGTTCCTCTTTGATCCCATGGACTCCCATGGACATTGCTTTACTTACACGGTCAGTCGCAGCGTACGAATCCAATCCTGGCTCTTACTTGTTAGTGTATCTCCCCAGGGGATATGTATTAATGTATAATCAAGTATTTATCGTTGCAGCAATTGATTCGACGCGTTACGAACTCGCTAGGGATGCATTTACATTTGCTACACATCTAGCATTACCCGTAGTACGCGTAGTTTCCTGTAGGTATCCGTAGAACGAAAAAACCATAACTTATGGAGTATATTTGGAAATACTCGTATTCAAGATAATCATCGAGGAAATTAATCTTGCTACGATCGTCCAATTCTTGTATTTCGATCTCGTTTTAGCAAACGAGAAACAATTTACAATTTTTTCTCAATATTTTACCACGGTGTTTTATTGAACATTGATGAACGAAAGAAACTTTGAAATTGATAACAGTTGTCTACCGTAAGCTACACGATATATTAATCTGTTGCTCTCGTCAATCGTAGTTCTGATTTTCAAAAATTACGGTGTTTCTTCGCTTTGTAATCTTCGATCTTTTGATTTTTTAAAGAAAATTGAAAATTCTAGAATACGGAAGAACGTAGCAGGGTTAAAAGGAAGATAATAAATACACCTCGTATCATGGACCTAATGTACGAACCATCTACTCGCGATACTCATTCGTGAGATCTTGAAAGGATGCGCTGTCAAGTGCCTCAATCTCTTATCGAACATATTCGTATGAACAATAACGGAGTAATTGGTGTGCTGTACGATTCGTGAATCATGCATGCTGTTCACTGGACCCTTCCGGTACGCACCCTAACGTCTCCAATGGGACAGCCAAGTAGGGTTGCATCGCAAAAAAAAAGAAAAAAGAAAAAAGAAAATGGGAAGGACCTAGTTTAAACAACACGAACAAAGCAACTTGAATTTCTATGGGGGATAGGGTTTACATCTACGGCATTATAGCAAACAGCATTTACGATTCATGGCGTACAAATCATCCGTGTATCCATCAATCACGAATGTCTTCTTCTTTCTTCTTCTCGTTTGAATTTCAGAAACACGATCTTCCTTTCTCGAGTTAGACGTCTTCTTGTGTTTTATATACGAATGAAAACCGCGTCTCCGTAACTAAATATCAAAATTGTTTATCCAAGAGGCTGCTGTTGCATCGAGGAGGCAGCTAGCTCCGCTTTCCAGTGATTCCAGAGGAAAGATATTCAATCCATTTGTCGGTTATTTCTTGTGTTTTAGACTGCGCGCAAAATTCGCTTCGTCCTTTTAGCGATGTTCCTTGTAATCGAAAACTATGTATTTAACTCTCGGTTCTTGCAATTACGCAAAGAAATTTACGTAATCGTAATCGTAATATCAAATTCGATGGAGGAATCGTCCATCTGTCCATAAATCTATTCGTTGTCCTTGAATTCAATTTTAAATTCGACTTCTTAGAACGGAACGAGGTGAATTACAGAGACTGAAGTGCATTTACGTTGTTTTCGTTGTTTCTTTATCCCTCAGAGCCTGAAGAGCGTGTGTAAGATTTTTCGACGTATTTTGTCCGATCACAGAAAGATGATCTTCGTCTTGACTTAATTGAGAATTTTGCTCAAGTTGCTTACTGAAATTCTTTCGAATTGTGATCGAGCGGACTATCATTGTTCGAACGACGTTTTACCTCTGAATTTTGGTTTCGTATCTCAATGAAGTTGCGTGGTCTGGTTTTACGATTATCCTTGTCAGAGGTGTCGCGTAGCACCGTTCTCAGTGACGACTAATCAGAAATAGTCTTGATAATTCATAGAGAGAAGATATAAAGAAATATATATTGCAATAAATAATGTTTATACTGTATGAATATAATTTTCTGTTATTCAGAAACTAAGAGTTATTCTCATCGTCGTATATTAATACATACGTGCATAGCGAGTGATTTACATTTACTATCTATCTATTTAACTTAATTTATTCGCTGATATAGTAAGATGATAAATAGCTTTACGTATGTCGTTTCGGCGTAAAGTCCTCGTGACGGCCGTACGTTTGAAACGACACGCGAAGAATACGTAAAAGTATTAAATGCCGCCAAAAGGGTGCTAATATAATTTAATTTAAACGAACGACAACGTCCGTGTTAATTCTATACCTAATTTTAATCCTAGCTTTAAACTCAATATCGTTGATATTCGAACACAGTCCGAGTCTTCGTCTGAAAAATTGATCAATCGCATGATGCTTAAATTTAGTTGAGAAGAAACCGTACGTAGATGAAAATTACGACTACAGTATCTGTTTGTGCTTTTTCGGCTAACGTAAATTCGTTCGATGTAATTCATATTTAAATGTGGAATACTCGTGTGTAAACAGGGAGAAGCCAAATTTATGCGTTACGTACTTTTAATACGTATTCACTGAACGTTAATGTTTGAAAATTATTCTATTTGGTTCGAAGAGATGTTTAATTTCGTAATAGCTGTTGCAATTGTATTGATGAGATGTATTTATGTACGAAACAAATAAAGGCTGCATTTAAAATCCTAATCGGTTGTCACGCTGCAATGATTTTTCCGATAGAACAGCAACAAATCTTTATTTGTTACTTATTTTACGATTGAATAGTCGCGTTAAACGCTTCACTTTTAATTACCATACGATGATGCGGGATCGAATGGCTGATATCGTTTGATAAAATCGTAAAATATAAGCAATGTGTAATACATATATCGCGACGCTTGTGAAATTAACGGAAACCCAGTCAAATGATTTTTATTACGCTGTAATCCATCAAAACTTATAAGCGAACAGAGGAAACAATTGTTGAATAATGTATGAAATTTTTTGATAGGTGAAATCTGTGTTATAAATTATTATTACTTCAGTGCTAAGTTCGATATTAACGTTGATACGTGTTTCACTTGAAATAAATGTCGAAATTTTTAGTAAGAAAAATTTCCTAAAAAAACAAGGAAAAAGGAAAGTTGGTTCAACGGCTTGTCCTTCGTAATTAAAATCTTAAAATTTTTATAATTTCCAAATCTATTAATTGATATTTCATAAATCGTTCGTATTCGTACAAATCTAATTAATACACTTCCTTCTTAAATTAAATCACGTTAACTATAATAAATACAATTGTTATTCTCATATAATTTGTAGATGAAAGTGCAAAACACGATAATCAGAAAACCACGTTTCGTTTAATTAATAATTGTAAATCAAAGCGGTTCTGATAAGAGTGATCTTTTCGAACACTCAGAAAAATAACAATAATTTTTCAGACTAATATCGAGTAACTTAAACCAACGCTAACGATTAGACTAAATATTATTCGTTTCTTACAAAACACCTATTTTCCAAAAGTTTGCATCTTCGAATTTATCTCAGATTATTCCTCGACCTACTCCTTTCGTATCTTTCCTTTTTAGCCACCGGGTGGTATAAAAATCAGTAAATCAACAAGGATGGTCTTGTCGTATTTCTTTTTCTGGTTTTCGTACGAGAAATCTACCAGTAACAAGCTAATATACCTCCGACTGGCAGCTCTGCTCCATAAAGAAAGACCCTTTTCGCGATACGAATTAGGTAGCGGATTTTTATGCATTTCGAAGAAAGTTGAAAGCGCAAAAGTCGAAAACGCACAGAATGCGCTTAATTCATATTAAGAGGATATACGTAAAATATCCAGTGCTTTCCGTATAATAGCTGCCAGGTGAAGCAATTTTCTACCTACGCTCCATTCTCCCAATTGTACTGTCAAAAGCATGAATTTGTGCAGAAAAGTGTGTATCGTACCGTCTAGAATCGCTCTCGATAATAATAATTAAACGTTCGAGTTTTCGTATCGTAAACCGAAAACAGACATACGAACACGGCAAGAGAAAAAAGGAAGGCGAACAATCGGTGAATACGCGCGGTTCGCGTAATGAAAGGGTTAAACTCGCAAGTTCCGCGCCAGTCAGCGGCGTTTCGTCCCGGCGTGAAGTATAATCGTAAACTCGTTAAACCGTACCGGCTTTAATAGCCATTTAACAGAAGCTGGTTCGCTGAGCGTAGAGTTAGCATTGCGAGGAGAGCGGTAATCGTGCTCGCTCTTCGCTCGTCGTCTCGCCGAGTCCTACAACGAACTAGGAACCTGGAAAGGCAAAAAGAAGCGGAAAGGAACGAGTGGACGAAGAGGAAGAGGAAATCGTTAGAACGGAAGGGAGCGTCGTAAATAGGCGGTACTAACGGTGAGAAAGCGAGAGGAAAGCCACGACAACTCGCACAACGTTTGTAGATACCTTTTATGAATATCCTGTCGATGGAAAAAAAAAGGTGGACAAATAAGTGGGAACTGGTATCGATAAGATTTCGTTAAATCGTTTGGTTTGTTCGTGCAAAAAATAATTACTGGATAGTCTAGATGTATCGCGAAGATATATCGCTGCTTGGCAACGATAGCGGCACAACTCAAAAGATTTCAATGTTGTTTTTATCGAATAGAAATATTACGTTTTTATTTTTATCGCGAGGAACGGTATGCTTATAATTTCATAAGTTTTCTGTCGGAGGGCAAAATCAATCAGTTAGCTGTTGCGATCTCTTTGAAAATCGTGTACCTAAAATGTGTCACAGAAAGTAAGCGAGTATAGTCGTCCAACATGGAGCATGTGTGGTTGTTATAATATAGAGTTTTAAAATGTTTTTTTTAAATATTGTCATTTCCTCGTGAAGAGTATACTCGTTAAAAACGACTAGCCGATTAATGAAAATTATTGCTTCTGCCGCGTACATCAACCTACGTGCAGTCTTAGTTTTACAACGGCACTGACTCATCCTCGGTTGTTCTCTGACGCTACACGCGGAAGCGGTTGTACTGCTTTCGCGAATATGGAGCGACATATCTTGCGTTAAGTCGGACTCGTAATGTTTCGAAGTGACTCACGAAGATTTCTTTTATAAAATTTCAAACGCCCTTGAAAATTACATTTCTTGAGTTGTGCCATCGGCAATGACAAAGAAGCCACGTAATAAACGAAACTTCAGTATATAACGCTAATCATTTTGAAACTTCATCAGCACCGTAATACGTTGCACTGCGGATTTTTATGCTTTGTATCTTCGTGTTTGTAATTAACACGTTAATTAAACACGCGCAACAGATTGAAATATACTACAAGAGTGTACACTACACCATTGAATTTTTGCAAAATACCATATCCATATTATAATTTATATAATATTTCTGCACTTCTTTCTCCCAGTTTCACCCAAATCATTCACGTTATTGACAACTTTTTAATTCACGAAGTGTATCGTATTTTAATCATTCCAGTTACTCTGAATATTTTAACTGTCGTAAAATTTTAATAAACGTAGCTCGTCGATCATCACCGTGTCAGCCAACGTGCCAAACGAACGAAACCTGAGCAGAGATTCACTCCCTGAGCGCACCGATTACTCAGCTTCGAATGTCTCGTATATTTTTGCACACCTTGCGCATTGCATTCTTGCGCCTTCAAATTTCTCGGTAACGCATAAAAATTCGCAATCTAATCATCGCAGAGCTAAAGCAAATATTCACGGGAAATTTCCAGAAGCGTTCGAATTTCGCGAGCCTCTGCACGCATCTTCTAACTTCACCTAGCCAGCTACCTATCTAATCGCTTGAGAATCGTTTCCATCGATCTGAAACGCACACACCGAACGAATAACTATAATCAGTTTGTGGTAGGAAAGGGGAACAAGGCACAATATCGTGTCGTTGCGTTATATTGCATAATTGGTCCGCGATGCTTGTCCAAGAACTTTCTAAATTAGCGGTACGCGCGTGATGCTCGCTAAAGAAGGGACATCGTTAAATGGAGTGGTGTGATTCTTGTGGGGAAAAATTTAGAAGACCCGAGAATTTTTCAAGTGGAAGAAAGTAAATGAAAAAGAGAGAGAGAGAGAGAGGAAGAGACAGTTCTCGTGGTGTTTCGTACGTTCACGCGATAAGGATTGAGAAATATCGTAGAAGGCATCGTGGAGGGCAGCAATAGAGAAAGAGTTTCGAAGATCGAAGAAACTATGAAGGAGCCATCCGTGACGAAGAACACCGCTCTACGACCAAATCTTTCTGCAACAAATGGGTAAATAATTGCAATACGTAAGATATAAGCTACTTTTTTTTTATTCGTACAACGCTGACCCAGATTTCGTCCATTAATCCGTGCATATTCCATGAATAAGAATAAGAAAGGAGTTTCACGTGTAGCCTCGTGAATGTTTTAGTAAAAGGTCTTGGTGAAAAGATAAGTACGAAGTATACAGCAATGAACTGGTTTTACGTTCGATACAGTATAGAAGTTGTCGATATTTTGTCATGTACAGTGGCTTCTGAAACTTTCTTCTTTTCTCTTCTATAGAAGTTAGGACGATTAGTTTACTAGATGACGTATAAAAGAATTGTAAAGACATTGTGATTTTTTATCGGAGTTTGTAATGAACATTTAGACTACATGTTTTGAAGATTAAGATGTCAATTATATATATATATATGTATATATTTATGCGCTGAAAATTTTATCGAAATCGATTGGAAACAAGCGACAGGCTTCGGAAGATATAGACTTCGAACTGGCGGTCGTGAAAACTTTGTTTTTCGTTATTTCTAATCGTTTGTAGCTGATAGCAATGTTAACAGATTTCGATAAAAATTTTCATCGTGTACAATCGATACAAATGTTCAGATGACGTATCGTTTAAATTTTCGTTACAAGTCCAGATACGAAAATTGAGAAAAGCAACTTTTATCTTTTTCTCGCGACTCCTAACTTCTCGGAAGAAGAAAAGAAGAAGATGCGAGTCGGTCGGTCCGGTGACTTAAAAAAGTTATTCAGTCGGAAAAGTGGTTGCAACAGTTTTCGAAGTCACTGTATTTATGTAATACGATATAATATATCATATACGGTATTTCGAGGTGTAAAAATTGCAGACGGGAAACGTGTAGGTTATTTTGAAAGGTATATTGCACTTTTATACGTAACAGCACGACGTACAACATTATGAAGTTACGACTGCGCTGTATAATAAGAGAAACTTCGTGATTCAGGCGATAGTATTGCGAGATAGACAAACAATGATAGTGAAATGTATACGTATATTTTCACGTGAACTGTCAACGATAAAAGTTTCGATATTGCTTTAACTACGCTAAAGTTTCAAATAAAAGAAATAAACGTATCATGCAAATAAGAAAACTGATGGAACAGTCGTATGATTTTTACGTTTATTTAATATCGAAATATTTTATAGACGAAGCAATGTATTCCATGGCGAAGTTATTTATGTTCGCCTACACATTTACACATATCTGTTCGAGATACATTCATTTCCATTCGCGGTGTCTAAATGTATCAACACATTGACGTCGTTAGACGTGAATCGACGTTTTGTGTTTTTCAAGCGTAGCCAACAGCATGCGTGAAACGACGTTTTTTTTTTATTTTTTCAAGCGTAGCAAACAGCACGCGTGAAACGAGATTTTCAAGAATTTTCCATTTACGTATTCAATTTGCAAAATTATACGTCGGTTATATGTACATATACGTCAAAGCATACGTTAAAGAGGAGAAAACTGATCCGCAAATATTTCTTTTTTCGACATGGATTCTTCGTTTCTCGATTGGATGTCGTTAAACACGCGACGCTGGCTTAACGTAATTCATTGTTTTATTGTGTTCAAGTACGATAAGATAAAGCTGCGATCAACTTTCAATGAATATGGAAAATGACGCTTCATTGTTTACTTCAACGTGATTATATATATCTGAAAATCAATCTTACAACGATTCGTTGGACGTTTTTTAAAATAGATCGATGGATGTTACGAATTACAATGGTTAACAGATACAAATTAATTAAACGCGAAATCTCGCAGGCATTGCTGTATTATAACATGTAGTATATTATTTTCATTTAGCCGCTAAAACCGGTTTTGCGTGTTCCTGTCCTTGCACAAGGATCTACAATCTGGTTACTTGACGAAAATGTGTTAACGTTATTTGCATACAATGTAACATTATAACATTGCCTTGAAACGAGGAAAAAACGTGTCGAAACAGCGATAATTCTCGATCGAATTCGTGGAAAATTATTATCGAAATTTTAACAGCAGAATGTTTGCGTTTACGTTACGCCAGTTATATCATTTTTTCTTTCTACGTATATGTATGATAGTACTTTCTTGCGATATGGCTGAATCAGGTGCAGAAGGAAGTCAAAAGTAGCGAAAGAAAGTTTACGGAAAATAAAGAAATCCGGACATGGTCTAATTGACTGATTAACGATGTTTCCAGATATAACAAACCGTAATGCGAAATAAATGAAACGTGCTGTAAAGCAAACTATTGCGACTAACTTTCACAAAGTCTTGTAAATAATAATTAATAAAAAAAAAGCTACAATTTTCTTCCGACTAGAATGGAACAGCAAATAGAAATTCTGATCGTAATAGATTTCAAAAATATTTCTTCCAGTATACGAATTAATTATTTATTCTATCTGTTATTGCGTTACGAAACAAACAACTGATCACGAGATAGATAAATAAAATAAAAATATATCATTCGTAGAAAGGGAAAAGATTCCTCGATGCGTTATATAAATTTCATATTTTCAATTACACGTTTCTATGCGATAAAAATGCTAATTATCGTTATATCCCGATAATACGAACAGTCGCTAGTTCGTAGAATTTAATAAGGAAAAATTGAAATTTTATATTCTACGATTTTTATAACAGATGCAACCATGAAATATAATATGTTGCAATTCTGTTAGAGATTTGGCAGATCTTGCACGATCGTATCTTTCCTGCAGGCGTAATATCGTCGAAACTGTTTGAAACACATGCACGCGTTCGGCTTCCGTTTCTTTCACGGCTGGATTTTAAAGCGTTTTGAAAGTAAATTCTTCGGTTGTACCACAACACCGCGTACTTACCGTGTTTCATTTAGGCAAAGTATCTCTCTGTCCAGTTCTCCGTGCCATTCTGCATTAAAATATCTCGGGTAAATAACCTGTCTCTGGTGAAAATAACTACGTACGCGCAGCACACCCCGAACCGGCGTCAAAGTGGCCGAATATTTATTAATTGAGTATCTACAAGATACCATCGCGGATATATCGGTCGACTAATTAAAATATTTGCAATTGCTATTTATTTCATAGTCGTTGAACGAACGATCAGAGTATAATCATTGTAACGCGTACTTGGGTTCTTGTACGCGATCAAACTAATATTATTGGTGAAATTTTGCAAATTACCAATCACAAATTATTGGCTTTAATAAATTTTTTTCAGATAATAGCTAAATTGGATGAAATTTGATTTTGATCTTTTATTTTTTTATTACATTGTTGTATCGTAAAACGATGTAAAGAAAGATACAAAAGAGAATTTTGTAATTCTAGCTAACATTGTTAGTTGGTAATTATTGCGCAATGGTGCACTAGTATCGGAGCTATAGATGACTTTTTAGCAACGCAACATGAAGTTCTAAATTAGTAGAATGTCCAATGATGATATAAAAATGAAATTTGTTTGAAAGAAAACTGCAGATACAACGAAGAGTAGAAATGTTCATACAAAATATACGATACTTTTTAATTTCTCCAGAAACTGACACATTCTGAGGTTCGATTGCAATTTGAAGAGAAAAATAAATTAACTATCCGTTTTAATGCTTCTATTTTAAGCTCCAGATGTGTCATTGTACCGTTCGTCATTGTACAAATTCCTATATCGCGACATTTATAGAAATATTTCAATCGATAAAATTTCCGAACATTATTTTTCTTCAGAATTGAGTTTCTTGACATAAACTTTGTAATATCCCAGGCTGTTAAAATCGAATTGATATTTAATTAAAGCTCAAGAACCTGACATAATATTTACATACTAATTAACGATGAACTAGAAATTCACGAATGTGACTACTTTACTTTTATTTAGTAGAAAGTACAAAATTCATTCAGTGAAATTTACATGTTTAATATCGTATGTTAGACATTAGAGACATAAATTATATGAAATTAAATACACGGAGATAGAAAGAATTAATTCACAAAATTACAGTTCCGTAGGATTACTGCGCTGTTTTTTCTTTTTCTTTTCTTATTTGCACGAATATATTACTTCCGCGACGGGAATACGCGAGTAGTAAGGTTTTCTGGATTTTATAAACTTTTCATATTTAACGTAGTAGAAAGACACGAGCGTGTAATTTATTTTGCGCATTCTACAACGCCAGACGTTTCAACGGGGGAAAGAATGGTATTCTTTTGGAACCGTTAGATCGATCGAAGCGAAATTGAAATAACGAAGGTATAGTACTATGAGTAACTATCACGGAGGCGGTAATTTATGCTAAGCAGAACGGTTTCGACATTAATCAGAGCGTTACTAGTTAACCGAGTTTTTCTTTGTCTTCTTCCCTTCCTTTATTTTATCGTCTCCTCTTCTCTTTCTTTCATCTTCCAGCTTTCGCTTTAGCTTCTTCGATTATGTATAAATTCGAGTTTACGGTAAAACTGGACACTTCTCAAAATAGAAGAAACACGATGTTATTGCCAGCTCTCTTAGCGATTACTATCATTTTTATTTTATTTCTGTTGTATCGCGATTATTGATCATCGCTTTTACTTTATTCCAATGCGTAGTCTTTGTACGTTAACATTTCCGCGTTCCGTACGAAAATATAGATTCAGATAGAGTTTTAAAAATTACGATAACAACGCGAGATACGAAGGAAATAACAATAGACTCGTCAGTTAATGTAACATAAGGGAAGAAGCTTTACGATCGACGTAAACTGTTAATACTCCGCTTCGGAATGTACGTCGATGCTGTCGATATGGAACCGATAGCACCGAAAAATCGAATTTGTTACCCTATGAAGATCGTTTTGACTTTGCTTTGATTCAACTGGTTGATACAACTCTTTCTATGTACACGCAAAAGTCCAATGACGTGAAATTGAAGGCGATATCGGAGACCAAAGTATTCTCCTTCCATTTTCTATTTTTATCCCAACTTTTGAACAAACCTTTAAGCGATCTACTCTTACGTAAGGTATTTTGCTCGACTACACCCATGGAACATGACAACGTCTGGCTGTTAAAGCTTGCGATGGTTTAGCGATGGTTTAACATTAATGATCGCTTTCAAAATTTAATTAAAAATTGTACATTCGTCGTTATTTCTTTCGCTCGTCCAACTTTATGTAAATTCTTATATCAAGCAAAATTGAGAAATTGATTGATGTAAGAATTTACATATTTCGGTAAATATCGGAGCGCATGTAATAGAAAAGAAGGCAAGAGAACGCGTAAATATCACAAGCTTCTTTTTTTTTCTAAATCGGAAGAAATTCATCTGGTTTTTAAACATTTAAAATCGTCAAAGTCGAGCCCGGTACAGAAAATGTACGCGAGTGGGACTCGTCATTTCCACTTAAAGGGTTAATATCGAAAATTCGTCTCTCGGAGCGGCGAAAAATTGCTACAGAGAGCAGTCAGGCTTTTCTCCAGTTTTAACGGCCGCCAGCTTTTCTAGAGATGCATGATATGCTAATGGACGTCGTAAAACGAAACGCGCTTTTGTTGCTCGCCGGATATCCTCTAGAGTCGAAACTTTCTGGCAACAGCACCGGTGGTTTCAGCAGCAGTCTGCGCCGGAAAGGGCATTGGCAGCCCAAGTTTCGACAGTTTGGGGTGGGAATGACTTTCAAACCTGTACTACCACCGAGAAAATCGATCGAGTACGCCGCGGGCATTAATCGCTAATTATTCGCTATTCTCGGACGCGCTTCCTGATTTTTCATTCCGATTGTTCCAGCGATTGCGCGGATATCGCAATTACCGCGTTAAAACGATATCCCCTGAGCAATTTAATCAAAACATACGCATGTACTATATATAGGTATATATTTATTTATTTTTCTCCACTTCACAGCCCGGAGAAAGGACTTTGCTTACATATTTCCAACTCCCACTCGTTTCCATACAACCCTCAGGGCACCGATTTTATCCAAAGATCCACGCCCAACCTCGCTCCCAAACGCGTCTAAGCTTCTACTATACAGAGTGCACCAAAAATCGTAAAAATAAGACGAAGAAGAAGAATAACATTTTTTCATTCGAGTTATTCGTTTCCGAAAGAAAAATGACGCGTATTAACTGCAAGTTTCGGGATGTAGAACTTTCGTTTCTGCTCGTCTTTCGTATTGTTATTAATAGTAACCAAGCTTATCAGGCCCGGTCAAACAGCCGGTTTCAAAGTCTAATTGAAAATTATACGTTCGTTGTTGTTTCTTTTGTTCGTCTGAATTTATGTAAATTCTTATATTATCCGATTTCTCAATTTAATTATTTAGTTATATTAATTATATAATTCAATTATTGTTGGTGTAAGAATTTACATAAAGAAATAACGAACGTACAGTCTCGAATTAAATTTTGAAACCGAAAGTTTGACCAGGTCTGATAAGTTTAGTGTCAAATCTGAAAGTGGACCTTCAGCTTCATACTCTTTTTTTTTTGGAAAACGAAGCCTTAAATGAAACAATATTACTTCCTTTCGACTTATTTTTCCACGTAGAATCACTACTCGTATCACGACTTTCGGAACACCCTGTGTGAAGACTAGTTGAGAAAAGGGATGGAAAAACTGTGATAGTTGGGCATCAAATTAAAAGAATTTTAAATTGAAAAATTATTCAAGATTTCATTGATTTTTGCGTAATACGTGGTGTTCTTAATTCAAAAAAGAAGTGTACTTTTTCTACAAATAAAACTAGCAATCAAAGAAGGTCAGAAACTATCTTAGAAAGTTACAAGTTAACAAGTTATTCGAGATTTGTAGAATTTTATGTATCTTTAAGATATCCTCAATTTTGATCGTATCTTTTGGAAGAGGATGATGCCTGTTCTTAATAAGCGAAACTTAGCAGAAAGTGGGATACGAAAAGATATGAATTTGCAGAAAGCTGCTGCACAGTAATACATTTTGTTTATCGCTGTACGGATATTCGTGTTTAAACGGCGCGCAATTTAGATCGGCGTTTAATTGCGCACGAGACGCGCAATAATCGCGAAACAACAGGTCTGATAATCGTGAAATACGAAATTGCGGGACAGGATGGAGTCAGCGATTTGCGAATTTCTGCGGATCGATTTCAATACAAATAGGGGTTATTGACTTACGGCGCGTTTAACACGGCGCGAGGGTATCCAGTCTCGACAGGAAGCGAAAATTGAGACGACATAAATTCACGAACTTGGCAGGAAAGTGACGGGCCAGGGGAGAGAATCGTCGGCGTAGGGTCGAAAGGAGAATTGCTAGAGCAGATGCCAAACGTAACGTAGTCGAGGGTCGAAAGAACAGAAGAGTATTGATCGTTTGCTCCATTGCCAACCACGTACTTTCCATACCAACGAAAACCTGAATTTTAGTATCTCAAAACTATCTCCTCGACTCGTTATTCACAGCCACGCGAACAACCGTGTCAAGCTATCAGCGACTCGGTTGAAATCGCGAGCCGATATTTACTATTTTTCGACGGAAATTTTAGCAACGATAGCGTTTGGCTAAAATTTGCTAAGTTATCTTCTACGAACAGGTCATACCGCGCTAAAAAATCGATCACTTTTCGAAGCAGACGTCGGAAATTACCTACGAAATGAAATATGACGCGGTTCCTCTGAAATTTGGCACGGTTTCAGTCATCGTTTTATTTTATATATTCTTCAATTTGTTGAGGAAATATATATCTCTGAATTTTGTAATCTTTGGTGAACAAACGAGGGGAAAAGTGACTCGTAAAAGTATTTCGACGTTTATAGATTCCTTTCGTGTATACAATAAAGAAAACATTTGAAAATGCATTAACATTGTAACGAGACACGACTATCGTATGATCGTATTGGTAACATTTGCAACTATTCTGAAAATATATACAGAAATTGCAAGACATTTACCGCAAATATAAACCTGACAAAAGATAAAGGTAATACCGTATGAATAGTTATCTCAAACATATATTACGATGACAATGAAAAATGACTCCACAATTGACTGTTTAAATATTTTTGTAATCTCCATCTACGAAATACCTATTTGTACTAAACGTGTCGTATGTACATTTCCAGACATATTACTTTATCGATATAATCATAGTACAGCCCTGCTGAGCTTAATCAAGTTATTACTGTTAGGTATAGGTATATACCGAACGAGAAGCTATATATATATAGCTATATATATATATATACATACTTGTGCTACCTAACAGTAATGACTTGATTTAAACGAAAGTACAGTATATATATATATTTTCAGTTTCAATGCAAATGTAGCTTTCTTATTTAATATATTAATATATAAATTAAATAAGAAAGAGTTAAAAAAGAACTGAAGATATAACGATCTATATCTCAGACTGCTTCGGTACGTGAAATCAACGGCTGATCGTTCAATACTAAAATTCATTCCTCTGAAAATCACCTTTCGACCAGATACGACTACTCCAATTAACACGACGGGATAGTCAGTCTAGTATCCTCTTCAGCAACTAAAGAAAATACTTGACGCGAAGCTCCTCCAAGCGTTTGAATACTTTCGCGAGCCATCGTACGTAGACTTAGACGCAATCGAGCCAGACCCACTCACTGTTCTCGTCTCCGAGACGCCTCTATCTACGCCACAGATTTGACAACTAATTTCTTCCACTTTGCCCGGCGGTTTTCGCTCTTTTCGTTTGCCCGCCACTCCCACCCTTGCCACCGGTTTAGCGCAATTTCCCGTGATATCGAACGAAACTCCGTACTCCGTAGTGCGTATGCGCGGCTCGCGACATCGAAAAGAGTCCGCCGACGATGTGCCGGCTAGCGAAGCTCATTCCAGAGATCGCCGAGCGCCGGTCCACTCGGCGATCATCATCGGTGGCGGTGTACCTGTCTACAGCGACGAATTTTCCTACCGTCACGTGTTGTTCTCCACACATACACACACGGTTCTCCGCTGATTTCCCGCCAAATGACGACGGTATCGAGTGTGCACCGGGAACGCACGCCGAGGACACCGCATTGCGCAAACGACAGTGGCGATTTAATGAATTATTTAAATCTGTGACCGGACTGTGTGTTCGTGACGCGGGCCCATGTTTCGTGTTCGTCCGACGACAGCCTTCTTCGTGACACCGATAACTTGTGATGGATCTACTGCCCCTTCCTGTTGCCCACCACCACCACCACCCCCTCACCCTTCTTATTTCGATCTGCGTTCCACATTCGCTGGCTCGACCGGCTTTTGTCCAACGGATAAAAAGTAGATAGAACGGAGATCGTTTACGTAGCTCGATAAAATGGTGTTGATCGCTCGCTTTTCTTTCTGTTCCTCCTCTTCTTTTTTTTTTTTTAATTTGTTACGTGATTATAGGGTAAACGCGCAATCGCGTTTGCGACGAGGCTAAACGAGATAACGTTTCTGTAACATGTAATACGTAAACGCGAATCGTATGCGGTATAAGGAGCCACAGTTTTCTGTATTTTTTGTTTCTATAAGTCTGTTTTTCAGTTAGACGATCCAGAACTGCCGAAGGTATGTTGTACGTACGATACGACGCTTTGTTATTCTTCGTTCGTTTATATCCTTTCAGCTTTGAAGTAATCGGTACGCAATTATCGTATCGGCGATCTTTAACAAACGGATAAGATTGCGAGTTAATTAAGGAGGATCATTAAATGGTCGACTTATTATATTCGACCGTGCTCTATATTATTCGCGGGAATTAACATCGCGGGTGAGACAGCGCGGTTTATTTTTTCTTATAAATTGTTCGTATATTACGATTTGTTGTCACTCGTTATCGTATATTCGTTGCTTATGCGTCAAACGAGACAGATTAAAAGAAATTGATGTTTGCATCAATTAATATACGAGGCAGATACTCAAATGACTGTAGATCGTTGCTTATCAAGAAACATCGATATATTTGGATGTTAATAATTGAGACAAACGTTAATTAAGATCAACACGATTAATACAACTTAAATGAACTTGTTTCTGGTGCTTGACGCTTCTATACGTTTGAACCTTATTAATAAATTAATATATAGTTATACGGATAATTGAAACGGATTTTATAATATGAAAAATACGATTATCTCCGTCAGGTGTAAATCAAACAAGATTTTCCTTTACTGAAGCATAGTCCATGCAATATCGTTGAAATCAGCCAATAACGGTGTGTTTGTTAAATTCGTTGATTCAAACTTATCGGGTTATCGACATTAATCGCTTAAAGTTATCGCTTGCGGAGGATAGAAAGTCGTTTAGCCTGCGACTAAAGTAACAAGAAGAAGCATTTAAAATTAGCGTTAACAACGTCAGTTACGTTTACGTGGCAAATAGTAACCAAGGACAGGTCAGAGGATGCTCTGGCGTTGGAGGGTTTTTCCCCAACGTTTATAACGCTCTCAGAACCCGCGTCCTCCATCGATTAATTCGAATCTCTGAAATAAATAAACGTTATTTCTCTGCGATGACACTTTCGTAGAAAAGTGAAACTCCGAGGGCAACGACGAATCGTTGAAATTACGGTAACTTCGTATTTGTAAAACTATCCACGGCGCACGGAAATGAGAAGATTCTCGCGTGGGTCCGACGACGAGATAATAACCGTGTTTTAATTAAAGCGCGAATACGCAAGGAAATACGCTCTGCCGTTGCAAATGCGCTACGTTGCATGGAATTCTTTCGAAAGACACTCGCTTTCTCGTTCGTTGCGATCTATGGAGCAGTTAAGTGCGCAGACCTCTCGAAAAATCTCAATGAACGAGTAACTATGCTCAATTAAGAAAGTTCATTTAGCTTTATAGACGGCGGGCGCGTTCGTCGAGTACGTGGCAGATCGATATCTTCGTTTGAAGACATTCAAAGAATAATTTTGACCCACGAAATTTTTGCGTATAACGGATTCCGTGTTTCGACGTTCTAAAAGTGACCGCTTCGCGATGCATCATGTACGGTGATGTTGTAGTAGTAGTAGTAGTAGTAGTAGTAGTAGTTTGAAAATCAATGACCTCTATATGGACTAATCGAATGGCTGTTTCAAAGGAAATAGATGTTTTCATGTTGCTATTCGACGTCCAATATGACGTGGAAGAGAGTATGAAAGGGAACGAAAGCGAGGAATATCGTTTGTGAATTTTATGAAGGAAAATTACAGATGAGATTTATTCGAGGCGAAGACAAAATTTAATGTTTGCCGATGGCATCAATTTTAATTAATTTCACGGAAGAAAATTATACGAAAAATTTATAGACGCGAGAGTAAAATCGAATCTCTTCGGATGAGATTTTTAATTAATTTTACTTTCCGCAAACCTGTACGTTCGTAGTATATTGATCGATACGTTCGCAGATAGCTTGATATTTCGCGTAATGAACGAACGATAGTTCTGTTTCGTCTTATCCTTCTATGGATCGAAGATAATTAACTTTCTCAATAGTTTCTAACGACACGAGTCTTGCGTCTAAAAGTATGTAAATAAGGCTGCAAGCTCTGAGAACAAATGTCAAGGAAAATCTTGAATCCAGCATCTCGTGAAAAATATAGAACGCGATTAAAATCTGTTAGGCAGTTACGAGGGAAATGCTATTCGCGAGAAAAGCTCCGCTGCGATTTAACTACGTAGATTTGGCGACCTAAAGAAATTTCTTATTACACCGCAATATGACACGTGGCAACACACGCCGCTGTTGGTATAATTAACAGTTTAGTTCACGTTATACATCGTAGTCACGCAATTTTACCTACAAAAATTCAAAACACAGGCAAAGGTTACCTGTGAAAGGTCAGTTCAATGAATTCTTAAATGGCAGTAGGCTACAGTTATTCGGTCAAGCATACCGTTACGTATAGATTCGTTAATTTTAATAACTTGACTTGTATTATAGTTTAAAATACTGGCAGAGAGAATTATTAGATGCTAATTCTTCCCTCCGAATTTTTCTTCTATCTTCATTGTAAAATGCTCAAATATTTGGAAAAATACGAAAGAAAACGTTTTTTTACCAAAAGTTGTACGCTATCGAAGGATACATACTGTGTTTTTATGTATTTCATCTTAAGATGACCTTGGAACATCCTATGAAGGCGGCATTAAAATTTTTATATGGATAACTCGAGGAAGAACAACGAATGATGTCAAAAGAATGACGTCAGAGACTTCGTCTTTCTTTTTCTTTCGCGTTAAATGTATAGCATAGAATGTTACAAGCGCGTTTAAGAAGATTTTAGAAATTGCTGCAAATTCTCGTTTAAACGATTCTTTAAAAAGTTCACCGGCTTAAATAAAACACCGTTTATCCCTTCGTCGATTAACAACTCAGTGAATTTTTCACGATCCTTTAACGACGGATGGGGTTTCCTTCGTTTTACTGGTGGCGTGGTAGTTGCAAATATTTTCCTATATTTTCTCCACAATTCTATTAGTGCCACCCACGTAGTTCAAGAAGCTCTGTATTGGGCCGATGGGAAACAAATGACCGACTGATATTCACGTCTTGTGAAATATCACAACTCGGATATCGTGTGGGTCACGAATTACCAGCGTTGTTAACCGTATACACGTCAATCCAAAAGAAATTACCATTTACTATAGAAACTCTAAATTTTAGTGAAGAGTGATATAAATGACATTTAGTGATATGTTCCCTTTATACTTCCAATAAACCAATTACGTATTTTATGAAAACCAGTTTCAGATCGTTCGATTATTCTCTTTGGTATATCGTTTATGCTCTGTACAACGTATTGCTTTTTGTAAATTGAGTTATTTTCCCCGATCGTGTACACCTTACTACGTACATAGTCTATTCGCCGGATTGTTTCGTGTACTTTACTTTATCATTCTCTGGCAATTTAAATTTTCAATAACGATACCTTCACTTTTTCAACAACGAATCGTTAATTTTCTTTTTTTGTCGAATAAAAACGTGAACCTTCCTCGGTTTGCTTTACTTTTCTCGTAAAATTTATAACGCAAGTTATTTGCTCTGCGATCCACGCGTATACTCGTCGTCGTCGTTTGATTTTAACTACATCGCAGAGAATAACAAGTTGGACGAGTAAAGTCGAAGCGAATTCTACAAATTACGAGCCAAGCGATCGTCCGGTTTGATGTAAAATTACAAAGTCGTAGAAATCTCGTACGAAGGAAGAACGACTTGTAATTTGCCTTGATTAAATTCCGTTTATAGTCCGCTAGATTTCTAAAGCCTATGAAGCGTTCGCTGATCCGTCCCGAGGTGCCGTCTCGAGAAAATAATAAAAAATAATTAGAAAACCAAGATCGATGGGAAACGAGGATTCTAACGGTGGCTCGAAGTGGATAAGTCGAGTGCAATGGCATCGTCGACGTCGGAATCATCGAAAGGTGCGAGGAAACGAACGGTTTTAACCGGAAGGCTTCGAATCGCGAGTGCAAGTGCGGACGTTGAGGACGAGAATGGACTCGCGTCGAGTCGAAACGGCGAGGATGGTCGCGATTCTGGCTTGTCGTCCGAGTCTTCGACGCCGACCGTAGGATCGCCGGTGCCAAGGCAACGAAGATCTACGAGCAATCCTATTAACATTGCCGCCTCTTTGGTGAAACCACGTGCTACGAGCCAAATTGGAAGGTAGCTTCGTTTCTCAGAACGTTGGTCGATTGTTCGTTCGTACGGAGGTTTTCGTGGTCGACTAGCAGTAAATACGATCAACCTTTTTGATTGAAATTGAACATAGTTTGATACATACGGACGATAGTTGGCCGTCTTTACGAGCCGAACGGTCCTCGACAAATCGATACGATCATTCACGAAGCGGAGGAGTTCGTTTGTCCTTGGAAATAATGCTACGAGCGAGAGTTATGTTCGTGAGAAAGAATATACGAAATAAATAAGATCGATAGCGAACGATAGGAAAAGTTTTTTAATGGCCAAAGATTCGCGTATTTGAAAGATAACGTACGAGAAAATGTTCGATTTAAGAGGAGGAATTCTTCGAGGATAATTATCTCTTTTTGGTGATGTTCGTTCGAAATGACGCATACTTTTTTGGGTGGTTCGTTAAAAGTATAAGTTAAAAGTATGGTCGATTTCGATCGAACATCGTACCGTGTAAGAAAATCTGTGAAATGCGTTACTTCGAAATTATAACGTTCTTGTACGTGTTTTTGTTCCAGGAACGACTGCGACAAGACGACAAAGGTTTGGCGAAATAAATCCGTGACCGATTCACCACGTTCCATAGATAGTACACGTAATCGTCCTTTGAGAATATCGAGAAACGTAAGTATCACACGATCTGTCTTTTTATTATCTTTCGCTGTTTCTTTATCTTTTTTACCACGTTATAATCGTAGTTCAAAAGATATTCGAACGACTCTTGTTAAATATTTTGACACCACGGCGTTCGAAAGATTATTCATCTGTTATGGACTGGTATTTTCGAAACGAATTAATTGTTTGCCAAATATATCAGAACATTTGTCACGGCTAATGGAAGCGTGCATTCTATTTATTTGCAATTCTTTGCGCGATAAATGATAAAATAAATAACGAAAACTACACAAGTAATATTCAAATTTTATTTAAATATTCTTAATGTCTCGAGTAGACGCATTTTACATGAAACTCAACTTGTCTCGAACTAAATGGCACAAAATTTATTACAATTGGATCGAATCGATTCGAATATAATCGCGATATTAAATCCAGTGGTGTATAAATATTTTTTATATTTTTCATACTATACAAACACATCCTACGAACACATACTGTGTATAGATGGAGAATAAGTAAATAAATAGATAATAAATAACAGACAAATAGCTTTTCGTAGCCGCTGTACGTATAATAAACCTGTGTGATATCTCGTTTCAGATCCAATCACCGAGTCTCGACTCCGGAGATGAAGGGAGTCTGCGAGTTGATCGCGATACCTATCAACACATGTTTCAAGACATTGGTTCGATAAAAACAATGCTACTGAAATTAAAACGGGTACTTCAGGAGGTATGTATTGAATAAGTATATTGAATTCAAACGATCGACAATAAAACGCTTTCTTTTTTTGCATTTTTAAGTCGTACATACACACGTATATCGATGTGCTTTTGTATTAACACGCATTTTTTTTATGTTTTCCATTATTCTCATCAACCATGATTTTACCTTCAAGTCAGAAGAGAACGGTTTGACGAGGGTACGTTCTTTTTTCTTTATTGCACATATTACTTTAAATGTTACTTTTCCTCTTATATTAAGTTTCTCCTATCGTGTTATTCGTTTCTACTATTGTTACGATCTTTCTTTATTTTTCTTTTTTTTTTCAATATATAATTTTACTTGTCGCAATCGTATCTTTCATCGTTGTATTTATCGTTGTTATAATTTTTTTTCCAATTGTAAGATGCTAAATAGCCGTACAATGCTTTGCGTTATGTTTACAGGCAGAAACTCTCAACCCATTCGATAATGCTATGAAGGTTAGTTTTATTTTCAATAAATATCTGTTTACGTTTATTCGAGATCTCTTTTTTAGCAGCGCGAATTTGGAAATTTAATATCGAATATGGAAAATATGCATTTACGAAAAATATTGATATCCGAGATATTGAGAGCAATAGCGCGTCAATCAGAATCGATGTTCCAGTTAGCTGGGCAAATTGATTAATTCGTTTTCTAAGGTACACACGCGCGAGTACGGATTCCTCCACTTTTGTACGATTATTGCTTTAACACGTCTCGTATGGAACAAATTAATGCTATGAACCGACATTCAGAAACAAAGACACTCGTGTACAGCGTGGTCCGACTTTCTCTCTCAATAATTCGTTCGAAGGCTTCAAAGATACAGAGAGCAACTCCTAGAAACCGCAGAAAAGGAGCAACGATACTGCTAAAGAATTCGCTGAATCTAAAATCTAAAATCCTCTAAATTTCGTTGCTAGCTTCTTCGGTATTGACGTTTAAAAATTCGAAAGTACGAAAAGTATAACGTTTGATCGCAGTAATTCACCTTCGGTGTATTTCCAAAAAAAAAAAATAATAATAATAATAATCTGAAACTGGAAGCTGGAAACAATCGTAAGTTGCATGGAAAAATAATTTCCACTCTGTATCTTTGGCTTGAAAACTTCGCAACGCTAGATTAGAATCTTCAGCGATTAGGAATATCGCGTTGTCGTCGTTATACAGTGACGTAATGTATGGAAATTTGACAAATTTCAGAATGGTCTCTTCTACAACCTGAACGAAGTTGGTACCGCGGATGTGAGTACCTCTCCGGGTAGTGGTGGTAGCAGTATCGCGGATGAATTGGCCGATTTACGTAGACAGGTTGTCTTTCTGCAAGGCCAAGTAGAGGATAGAGATCGAACGATACAAGTACTACAGGTAAAAAATCCAAAAAAAAAAAAAAAAAATGAAAAATAATATAAAGCAGATCTTCTAATTTATAGAAAGATTCTTTGTAAAAGTGTAATATCTTTGTATCGAAACGTCTATGTCTGTACAAACTTGTAGGAACTTTGTAACAAAGCTTCGTAATTCGACTTGCAATTCTTCGCCAAAAAGTTCCGTAAGTTTGTATAAAAATTTAACGAAATTTTGAATTTTTTAGTTCCAAATATCGAAACTTCAAGGGCCTAATGGCGATGGCCAAACATGCGCTTTAACCAGTAATCACAAAAGTCTTTCTTCCCCGAATACGTGCAACGCTGCGACGCAAACAGAGAAGGTACGTTTAAAATTCACTGTTCCCCATAGCATTACACCTTTAACACGAAGATTTAGAGCGAAGACGTTAACCGTCTAGCAATCTGCATCTCACCGATGTTCATTTTTGTTCTAGAGATATTTGGTCGAAGTATTTCGATGATCACAGAACAAGTATTAGCTTTTGCTTTATGTGTCAAAAGCACACATAGGAACGTTTAAATGCGGTTTCTTTTCGAGGATAGTAAACCAACCATTGACACAACAGTCTTTATTGTGCACTTTTCGCTGAACGTTTTACGATGTTGATATCTTACGTATATTCATATAGTTCACGTTAGTTATGAATTGTTTGATTTTTTTTTTTAAATAAAAGTTCGGCATAATTGTTTTTAAGTTGCACACACTTCACTTGTCATTGCTAGCATCGTTCGTCGGAAAACGCGCTGTTTGTTTTATAAAGCTCGAATCAACCAACTTCTATCAGATTCTGATTATGCGTTTCAACATAATTATTCTACTTATATCGATGTCGGGTTAGAAATGATTAAATCAAAACGTGGAAATATCGAATTCTCTATGCAACGTACGTTTACAAATTTTATATTTTATTCGTGTAAGGTTTTCAATGTCTTCCGAGAATCGAAAGTTAGAAATTTTTCATCAAAGTTATGATTAAGATATGTTTATAATTATTCCAGATGATATACTGTGCATACCTAAGATGTCTCACATATTATAATAAGAAACGATTGAAATACCAATATATTGGGTTTGGCAACTAAGTCATTTTGTCATTAGGTGGTATTGACAAAATCCGCAATCACTTAGTTGCCAACTGAATAACAGAAATATCGTTTCGACCTTACGACATCGCTCATCTAACATAATCCGTGTAATACTTAATTCGTTATTCATACTACATGCGTTTAATCCTTTCATTCTCAAATTGATCGTATCTTTTCTTTCAAGTATTAAACGACGCGACAAATAATCGGATGACAATTGTTCAGAAACGAAGATCACATACGGGAGAAATAAAATAAGTGCGTTTTCATGTATTTTCCGATTGTTGTTACACGATGATGAGGAAATATGTATGTATTTCAATGGAATCTAATGTATTGGATCAAAAATGATAAAATTTGTACCTGGTAAATTTATAGCTTAAAAATAAGCGACAAGTAATTTTATTTCTTAATTCTAAATATACAGCCATATGGTCACCGTGAGAACGAAAGGATTAACGTGCTCACACGTACAAGTTTTCATTTTCAATTTACTACACCCATCCGTGTCAAATCCATGTATCCGTAAAATGAATAATTGAGTGTGTCCAAACAGTTTAAACCACACACACACATATACAGACGATATTACGTGTTTCTAATATTATTATTTTATTATTACCTATCTCCCTGGACACGGCAGATTGGACATTGCAGATATTATTACTATTACTGTAATTATAGCTTTCGCGGCAATGATTGATACTTATTTTTCACACGATACCGTTACATTACTATTTGTTATGTCGTTTGTCGATATATTATTTATTTATTTGCTTATTTATTATGTGTCTAATTGTCGAAACAGACACGTCCAGTGTCAGCAGGATCATCACTCCTGCAAACACTCCCACAGGAAGATGTTATGGGACCTCTAGTTAGGTGAGAGTCTTTTTTTTTCTCTTCGCCTTCATTTCATCGCTAAAAGTGACTTGCCGGAAAAACCTTGGGAAACTTAAATTTTCCAAATTGAACCGTCTTAATGAAAAGTATACCGATAGAAGAACGACTAGAGAGAAAGTTAAATAAAATGAAATGTAAAACTCAATTATAAGAATCGTAATCTATATTTCTCACCGAAAGATAACATCGTGGTACGTTTTAAGTTCCTACGGATTTTTCCCATGTCTTCCCCCCCCCCTGTTCAGAATACATAAATTTAAAGATTTAAAATAATAGTACGTTATCTCTTGTTAATCGCATAAGTATTTCTATAAATTTGTTCCAAATCAGTCGTGTTAGATGGAAGACTAAAGTAGTAAAATCGTCCATTAACGTGAATTAATTACAAGTAGCTGTGTACATGTATCAGCATCGAAACAATGTTTTAATGAACACAGACATATACAGGGTGTATAAAAAGGATTGCGGAAGAACTTTGACGACACGCAGTGCTCATCAAACTAAGCAAAAAGATATTCTCTGTGTTATTATCAGCTGTAGAGATTTTTATTCTTCTCTGCCTTTTTTGTGTATAAAATTTCTGTACAACCAGCGTGAAGTCTGTCGGAAAGAACATATTTCCACACCCATTAAAAAATCGTAATAAACGTGGGTTCAAAAATCATTTACCTTCGCAGTCGCGTGTAAAAGTACTCGTTTGGTGCATAGGAGTACAGCGTATAAGGTAAACCAGTTGCCTCGTTGAACGAATCAATACGACGAATCGAGAAATCCTGCCAAGAGATAAGACAAACGCCGAGAATCGACGTGCTTCTGCTTCTATGAGAAAACGTGTCGAAAAGCGTGTGTCGAAATGATCGGAGAGCGTATGTCGTAGAGGTAATGTCTTACCGACAAAAAAGTCTCGTAACTGCGAAACAAATGCTTCTTCGACCCATGTTTATCAAGATCTTTTTGCTCGTTTCCGCGAGTACTGTATCTAAAGCTCCCAAAGTCTTTCCTCAACCTTTTTTCGACAAAAGTACAAACTGTATATGTATACGGATTGTATCGTACGGAATGTTGTTAGAAAAGAAACAGAATCATTAGATATTTTGGATGAAAAGATTCGTACATTATACGTCCTTTTTCACACGAGACACGGCAACGCGTGTAATACGATAAATGAAAGAAATCATGTTCGTACGAAACGCAACAACGATTATGGTACAACTAGGAACATAGCGATCGCAGATCGTAGAAAAATAAGTGTAAAACACGAAATGAAATACTTTTGTACGAGACTTTATTTTCCAGAACATTCCTTTTTAAACTTCTCATTTTGCTTATTTATAATATATATATATATATATGTCGGAGATGTAGGGACACCGGACCTTTCTTTTGGAATTTTGAGAATATCCCCAATACTTAGATTCGAGGTGACACAACCGGTCGCCGAACGTAGCCACGGTCACGGGATGAACGTTTTTACCTAACAGAAGAAGTCCCGATATTGAGGGACACACGCTGTATCAATAAACGAGCCCCGGCCTGGAGCAACGTCGGCTCTACGCGGGTCTGCATAGTAACGTCGCCTGGAATTTTGTTGACATCCCTGATCAATATGCAATTGACAAATGTGATCGTATCAGTCTTTTATTCTTCTGATCACCTTGGAGACTTTACTGATATCGTCTTGTCAGTCAGTCAGAAAGTAACCGAGCGTCACAGCTAACGTCACTTCGTGTTTCAAAATATATTCTATTGTACAAAGAGTTTCCCCGTTCACCGTGGATTCGTTTGAACCCGAGAACATTGTCAATAGCGTTCGTTGAACTTACTATTCGTTAAACTTTGTAAAAGTCTTATTTATACGTGTAAATATAATCTCTGTTGTGCAATACGATGGCTAATTCAGACGAAGAATTGTTACGCGCCCAAAATTCTAATGATAACCCGACATATATATATATAAAGATAATAACTAATCCTATTTGTACCAAAAAAAAAGTACATTTATACATTTAAACATTATTTACAGTGAGAAATTAGATATACATATGTACGTAGATAAGTTTACAGCGTATGCAAATATCATAAATACTTTTCACGTGTGACGCCACGAAGTTTGTGATAAATAACATGTTGTTTTTGCTGCTCTGGTCATTACCCTTCTCCGATGATTCCATGTGAGACAGCTTCAGGATCGGGAAGGTAGAGTCGGTCAGTTTATGTGACTTAATATTGGGATATTTGCTACTCTCTGCATTAAACGCCCTTATATTCGTGCATCTTTTTTACATTAGGATCACTTGTTTGATCGTTCAATTCTAACACTTCTCTCCTTCCTTTTGCATGCACAAGTGTGATAATAATCTTTTGCTTCTACTTTCGTTTCGTGCTACTTCTATTCTATTATGTATTTTGCATACCTACTACAAATGTAAACTAATATAAAACGACGCTCGACTGCGTTCGGTAACATTTTGTCTTGCGTCAGGGTTTGTCACCGAATCTCCTTGCTATTTATCGATGACGTATTTCGAAAAGATTCATCGAACCTGAAAGGTTCATCGATTAACGTTCATCTTGCAGATCATCGTAAAATTGGTGTTTTAGAGTTCGGTTTTAATTTTATAGCGAACGATTCTACTGCAGTATTCGATTGTAAGTGGTTGTTTACGTATATTCTTCTGTAGATATCGATAATTTCATCGGCGAAAGTGTTTTACTTATGTTAGAATAATTTTTTTTTAACGAATATATCAGTGCAAGTTGAACGAGTAAATAGAAATTAATATCGAAAGATAATGTTACATTTACTTGTGAATTTTTAGTAACAGATATCAGCAAAAAGTATATATTTCTTTCTTATAAAACAAGAAACAAAAATAACATGCATAAGTTTGCGAATGTAATGTACAATGTTTCGTGCGTTTCGTCGTTTAAGAAAAGGAAGACAATAGTCTCTTGGATACTTCTTCAAATCGAAATAACGTTGATCTGTAAATTTTTACCTATATTAATAATTAGAAGGAACACTAACTGATAATTTGATTCGATTGCAAGCCCTGCCTGAACGCAAAGTTCGAAGTACTTTAACTAACAAATTTTAATGTTTCAACAGTTCGAAATGCAACTATAATGGTACATCGTATAAAATGTGTAATTTGCTTTCAGAGTATCTGTGTAATATTGTTCTAACTTTCATGGCATACTAACTCTCCTAGCATGTAATACAAATAGATAAATATATAATGATCAGTTGAAGATTACTCATTATTCATTTTCTTAAAATACTCTTTTGAGATTATAATAGATTTACAATTAATAATGTTTCATGCTGCGTTTGATAGCTGTGTGGGGTGAGTTTCATCTTCATATATAATTTCGAATCATTCACTTTTAACGCGTTTAACATTCGATCTATTCGTCGAATAAAAATTATCGAAGATACAAGTAAATATGGTTTTCAAAAGTTTACTTTTCGTAAAAAAAAAAAAAAACAATATAAAATTCGTTAGCAATTGTATCGTGAGATAAAAAGACCAAGTTGCTGCAAAAATTCTTATACATTTCTGTTACAACGTTAAGATAATGCTGTAGCGATATACAGGGTGGTTGGTAACTGGCGGTACAAGCGGAAAGGGGGTGATTCTACGCGAAAAAAGAAGTCGAAAATATAGAGTAAAAATTTTTCGTTTGAGGCTTTGTTTTCGAGAAAATCGAATTTGAATTTTCGCTCGGTACGCGTGCACTTTATCACGTCTCGTTATAACGCATCTCACTGTAGAAAAACGAAAAAAAAGAAAAAAAAATTTTTAATTCTATATTTTCGACTTCTTTCTTCCCGTAGAATCACCCTCTCTCCGCTTGTTCCACCAGTTACCAACCACCCTGTATAGTACTATGAATAATAATTATGTATAAATTTGCTATTACGTGTAAAAAGAATAACGAATTTTGTCTTTTTATATTTTTCTCACAAATCTGTTACTTGCAAGAGAAACGCTGGTAGTCGTAACAAACGTATGCCTTATACGTATACGTATATTCACGTTATAAACGTATATGCACTCGTGCACGTAAAACATCACAATTGCATATGTGGCCATAAGAATTTTCTGCATCAACCTGACAAATTAATATGAAAATATGTAAATATCGCTGAGATTGATCGTTTTACTTGCAGATGGAGTGATTCTGGGGATCGACAGCGTCCTCCATTGCTCGGAGAGCTTAACGGTAACAGAAGCCCACGTAAGTCGACCGATCGTATACCACGTACAATAAAATGTCGTCAAGAGGAAACTTCGCATCGTCAAAATGGGCATACGGATAAATTGCCGTCAGAAAGCCCTTCGAACAAGAAAACTATGAAACCGAAAGACACCAGGTCCACCGAATCGAACGACAAGGAACAACATGACATAAAAAGGGAAGAGAATCCCGTGAAATCGTGTATTCCGACGGCTAGAAAACCTGCGACATCGACTCTAATACCACGGTCAGCGAGGACCTTAACTTCAACAAGCCGACCGCACAATATGTAACTACTTTATTTTAAAAAGGAATTTTAGTTCACATTCGCGTGATCGCGAAGATCTGCTCAGATAGCTTGATAATTTTATTTATTGCCGCCGATTCGTAGCAGGCATGTTGCTACTATGTGATAACTATATGTAATCTAGGTGCATTCTTTTTTTTAGTTTCAGCATTGAAAAAGATACTCCGTTATCATTTTACAAAATTTTTTATTGTAGTTTCACAAATAATCAGAAAATTGTTAGCATTCGTTACGCGTAAACTGCAAAAATAATGTACAAATTATATGTTGAGAGTTTAAGGGCAATTCATAAGTTCCTATCATTTAAAGTTCACGCTTCATTTGATTTTCTCACGTCGCATATAGAAACTATCACCATGGTTCATTCTACGACATTTCAGCAAGATCATTGAGTTGTACACATTGTAAATTATTAATTACCTTCTATCTGACTAGGTTTAAAGGTATACATTCATTATGTGGATGTATAGCTTTAACCTTCATTTAGAGAATACTTTGAGTAATGTTTGTGATATTGTAAAAAGTATCCGTTTATCTTGTTGCTTACACTCTTATGAGATCTCATGTGAGCATTAGTCACATTTTTATTGGATGCAAAAGTTATAGTATGTATTTCTTTATGTTGATGATAATTGACAATAGTTGTCTATGAAAGCTTTGATCATTAAAGAAATATGTGAATTCTGCAGCTTTTAGTTTTCATTTTGATATCTTAAAAATTAATACTTAAAGTATACTTAAATGCAGCAAATACATACGAAACATATAATCTATGTCTTGTGAAATTATCTTAATTACACTATATGTATACTGCATATGGTGTATGCTATAGCATTGTACAGTAATTTATTACATATGTGGTTATACTGCATGTTGTTACATACAGTGTATACTATAGTGCAATACTATTGCCATTACAGCATATGTTAATTACATTACAGTGTAATATTGTAGTGTAATATTTTTAAAGTGTACATTATATTCTTTTACAACTATTGTACTTAGAGTAGAAACACAAGATAAAGGATTAATCATTGTAACAATTTATGTCTTATACAGACATAAAAGCTTTGATTTTAAATATAACAAACATTGGTCTTGATTGCAAAATTTTTAACGAAAAAACAATGTTTTTACATTATCTTTTATTTGATGTACAAATAATTGATGTCAAATAATAGCCTTTAATGAACCCTGATATCAACAGTAAGCCACCATTATCAAAATAGGATAATTTTGTAGATTTTTTTTACGACTTATGTTACTTATAATTTATTCCATAGCTGATTTGTAAGATTATATTTGGTGCTATTACATTTTTTTAATTTACAATTTAATTTAGATCTAATATTTAGAGTCTCCTGATTCATCGAACAAAACTGTAAAGTGATTATAAAATCATTTTTTCATGTGATTAGTTAAGAAGAAAAAAGAAAGTTATGAAATAACAATATAACTAATATAAATAAGACAATAAATATTGCTATAAATTATTGGTAAACATGTAACAATTTTATAGAGTTTGGTTCATAATAAATTAATCGTATGATGATATGCATATCATATTATTTCATTAAAAACAAAAAATTTATTTTCAAAATTACTTGACATCAGGAGATACTAAATATCTCGTATATATATTGTACATTTTTTTATTTGTTCTTTAATTTGTAAAATGCTATAATAATAAAAAGAAATTAAGGGCATAAAACAATTTTTTATATGCAAACAATACTGAATTTAATATATGTCACCTTCATAATGAAAGACAGGAAAATATCAATATATATATATATATATATATACATATACATATATAAACATATTGCAGTAGACAGAATATTTTTAAAGCTACAGACTGACTACTACAAAATAATATTACTTCTAAAATAATTACGGATGTTTTGATTATTTTAATTATTAATATGTTTCTGTTTGGAATGATTGAACAAAACCTTTTATTGAGTATACTTGATCTAATAATAAAGATAACTTTATTAAAAATCATTTTTCTAAATTTAAAATGAAGTTATTTACTGATCTCTAAAGTAAAAGTTTTGTCAAGAGAAAGTACAAACTTTGTATTTTTTTTATCACTAACTGTCTTTCTCATCTTTAATATCTGTAATATTATTATTTAATGAAAAAATTTCGGTGTTTTATATTCTGTTTTGTATTATCAATCATTTATCAAATTTTCAGTTCTCTCTCTATTATTTAATATTCTATGTGACAGTACAAATAGATTTATGTAAAATCTGAGAAATTTGTGTTCACACATTTCTACCCATTTTTGCTGGAACTTCGTTAACTTCCGTATAATTTTATTTCATAAATTAACATAAACATACAGTATAATTTTTTTTTTAATATAATATTACTTCAATGTACATATACTTTTACTATATTAACCTATATATCTTCCAATCGAAAACATTCCTAAGATATGGTGTATTTAAGAAGGAAATAAATTATTAACGACTTAAAGTGATAACACCCATTTAATGTGGAAACGTGTTATACATATTTGCAATAGAGCTATCTACAGTGCTAGCATTTTTACATTCCCTCATATTTTACAAAATATTTTTAGGAAAGAAACAGCTTTTTAGCAAGATGTATCTTTGTGCATTGAATTCAACATAGATTTAACAATTTGTAACATTTTTAAGTTATTACAAAATAAAAAGATTAGTTAATTAACAAATTATGAATCGCTTACAAATTTGTGTATAAACACAAGCTTTCTCCTTGCAATTCATTTGCAATATTAAATCAATTTTAATTTCCTTCTATTTAATCAACTGTAATTATTGCTTTTTAAGAATATTAAAATTTATAAAATTGATAGAAAGATTTTGCTATGATTTGAAATTCCTTTGTATTTAATAAACTAAATATGACTAGATTATAGCAGATTATCAAGTAAACATAAATTTCTTTAAGCAATGATTTAAATATAACAAAATAACAAGTCACTATAAGTACTGCTGTTCCTCGATCGGGGTAGTAATGTACTTAGAAATGTAAAATTTAATCATAAGCATCTTTGAATGTTTAATATTAAACATATGGCAGGCACAAATCAACCTTGTAAGATCTTAATAAAGTGTAAGTAATATCTGTCTTATTTAATATTTGCAAAGTAATATACATATATAAATAAAAAAGCTTTCACTTGTAATTAAATAGAAATACTGATAATTTGCCTGTAGTACATAAACCTTATTCTAATTTGTATATTATACTTATGTATAAATATATTTTCTCTGTGGCCCTAAATATGATAGGATAATAAATAAATAAAATTATGTTTGAATGCATTCTTAGTTTTTTATGTCCTATCCGTTTTGAAAAGAATTCGTTATTATCTAGAAGTGTATAAAATTTTACCCATATTACGAGAATAATATTACGAATATATATATATATATATTATAATAATATTACGAAATTAAATGTAATTAAATTTCAAAATGTACCTAGGACATATAATATAAAAAAATGTTCATAAAACGTAGCATAAAAAGATTATTGTTCTAAATCTTTTAATCATAAATATGCAAAGGTATAAACAAAAAGCGTATAGAGTGTTTAAAATTTATTTTGTTCGTGTATCTTGTTATATTTCAAAGTATCACTTGTCAAGGAATTTTACAATGTTTATAACTTCATATACACCTTGTTTACCGCTCCGTACCTATAAATTTACCTTTAACACATTAATGGTTTCTTGACATGGATGTAATTTTCTAATAATAAACTATAAAAGAGAATGTCTTTACAGTAGATTATTTTATACAAAATAGTGTCCTTGGCTATTTGTTAATAGAACACAAGACAACTGGTGTTCGAAAATTATTGTGTCCTATTTTTTATGCATTCAGATCATATTCATATAATGAGCAATGTGTGTTCAAAATGGGGGACATCATGAGCACTCATCTTTCTACCATATTAGGTCATAATTAACATGAAAATTTTGGTAAAATTTATGTTAAAATAAATAATAATAATAAAACCGTAGATATATATAAAAAAAGTTGTAATGCAATTTTTTTACAACTGCTTTTTTAAATAAATTATTGTAGCTTATATATATGTATAATGGTATGACCCCACTGGATACTACGTTTTCTACAGATACTTTGGTGTTCAAGTTACTCTTAGGTACCGTTTTTGTGAAAGTATTTACAGTAATTACAGTATAGAAAAGACAAAGTTTCACTTCATAAGCAATTTGAGAAAAATAATGCTAACGATATCCCATAAATTAATCATTAGTGTGTACCTTACAGTTGGTGTTATACATATTGCGTAAAAGTTTTATTTTATCATACTATCTCCTGTGTACAAAGCAATAAATACACTTATAACATAATACAAATACATTGCCATTGTTAAACAAAATGATATTTATCTATACAAAGATCATTAAATTATCCACATACAGCCACATAAGGATTATAGGCGCTATAATCCATACATGAAAGTAACAACGCTAACAATTATGTTAAATATAATTTACCAAAAAAAAAAATTGCATTGTAATAAATCTTTTCTGAATAAATCACAGTTTATCATGAAACAAAATAAAGAGAAAAAGGGCAACTAAGTTTTAAGAAGTTGGTCGACAATTATGTAGATTTACCCAGAAATATGGTAAAAATTTGGAGGTATATTAATTATTATACAACAATAATTTTTAATGTAAACTTATTCTGAAATCACAATATAGAGCTGTCTATCAGTACCTGGCACTTTATGGCAAATCAAAGTTACATTAGTATTTCAAAGGCTAAGAACTTTATCTGTTTGCATAAAATTCAACAAATTTATATGAAAAATTGCAGTTTAATCATTCGTTCTAATATTTTTATTATTTCATATCACTCATTTTTATATTACTTGAACGCGTGATCTTCCTTACTTCTAACGTAATATCCACAGAAACAGGTTTACTACATATTGTCACTGAGTGAAAAAAGTTATAAAACAGAGTCTTCAAAGTCATTTTTACTTTCATATGGGTAAATTTGCCCCATTCACCTCCTGTGCTGTTTATCACTAAACACATTTTTAATTTCCTTGTTACTAATACAGTTAGAATTTGACAAAAGTGCGTTCACATCTTTTATGATAAATAAAGAACGTAATCTTGTTTTATTTCTTTTCTTTGTCAGAATCTGTTATTTCTTTTTTAATTGGGACTTTATTGTCGCATTTCTTATCTTTATCCGTTTCTGCGAATTCCTTTTTTATTGGAATTTTGTTATCACCCCATCTTGTGTCCGTTTTAAATTTAGTTTCAACCTCTGATCCATTAACCTCGCCAATTTTTTCATCTTGAATTTCTACAACTTCCACTTTTTTCGTATCAGACTGCATCATTTTTGCTGCTATATGATACATATTTTTTACTGCTGTAAGGTATGTATGACATTCAGACTGCACAGAAAAAACATCATATAAGTATATTTTTGAAATATTACATTAGAAGAACAAAAAAAGGAAAAAAACAAATTAAAAAGTGATACACTCACCGATACTTTTCTAAGCTTTTCATCCGTATTTCTTAATTTGTCTTTGTATATTTTTAAATCTTCAGAAAGGGCTTTGATATTGTTTGCCTGTTTTGTTGATTTTTCATTTACTACGCACAACTCATGCTGTAATTCCATTAAACGTTCTTCGGTATCCAACCGAGCTTTTTCTGATCTTTGTAACTGGCTAACAAGTTTTTCTACATCTAACAAAGAACCTTTATACATAACAAAACCTTCTGATACAATTGATTCTTCAGACTGTTCCGTAAGCGCATCTTCCCTACGTGCTCTTTTTGATGGTGGTCCACTTCCAACGAACACAGGCAACAATTTTTTATTTCCTGAAGTACAAAAATAATAAAATATTAATACATTATGTATCAATTATTAGGATATGATAAAACTTAGAATGACATTTAAAATATACCAAGTGCTAATGAACGTAATATTTCTTCATCGCTGTCTACCTTAGTAGAATCTGTTTTATCAGTTTCCTTTTCATCTTTCTTTTCCTCCTTTATATCATCTTCCCTCGACCTGTCTGTTAATTTACGATAATGCAAAGAATCCCTTGTTACAACCTTTTGTACTAACTTACGAACTTGAGCTCTTGATAAATTCAGTCCTAAAGTATAAATAAGTTCTTCTATATCTTTGTCAAATATATAACCACAATGAGTTTGATCGAAATAAACGAAAGATAGTAAGAGATAAGGATCATGTGTATACAATTTTATCTTCCTTTTCCTTCCATCTTTTTCCCTATCTCTTCTACCATCCTTAATCGAATCATCATCCTATAAAATATAATCGTTATATAAATTTTTATAGAAAAGATAAGATACATACACATATTTGATATATTTAAAAATAATTACATCAGACTCATCTTCCTCATCATCATCATCGTCATCATTTTTTTCTTTTTCCCGATCCCTGTCATCTGTTTTACTTTTTGCATCTTTTTCATCTTTTTTATCTTTGCTTCCTTCTCTTCGTTTGTCATCCTTTCTCTCGTCTTTCCTATTACATCTCTTGTCATCATCTTTTCTCTTATCATCTTTTTTCTCGTCTCTTTTATCATCTTTTTTATCCTTTTTCTTATCTTCGTCTTTTTCTTTTGGTTTTTCAGGCAGACTACATAATGCTCGATAAATTCGGAAACCAAAATCGCGCATTAACATCTCGTTAAAAAGTTCTGCGAAAAGTGATACCTCAAAGGAATGCTCCTGAATAAAAAAATGGTGATAAAGTATAAATTTTTATATTTGTTTATTTATATGACACTAGGTATGCGATTTATATTTTGTGTATAACAAAAAAAGAAATAATTACCTTTGTATCTTCTGGCCTATAATCTAAAAGAACGCTCAAAGACATGACAGTACAGTCAAATTTCCCACTTTTAGCCATTCTGGATGGATGGACAATAATATGAGATGATTCGGGTAAAGTATATCGTTTTTCAAGAGCAGCACGTTCACGTTCACAAAGTTTTCTCCTATCTTCATCGTGCTGCATATTAATGTTACATAAAGTTAATTATTTACATTTTACTGTAATGTTTTACTGTACTGTAATGTAGGTAAAGCAAAATTACACATATATGTATAAAAAATCTTACATCCTTAATATCCTTAAATTTTTTATCCTCCTCTTCTTTTGGTGGAGGTGAGATATCTTTTTCGTTTTCGTCTATATCATCTTGCCTTCCCTCTTCTTTCGCTTGTTCTGACGTTATTGTTTTCATAAGTCTTGCAAGTAATTGCGATTTCAAACCTTTGCAATTTAAATTACGGGCTGCTAATTCTTGCCTTAGTTCATTCACCTGCATAAAACCAATGGCGTATAAATTCATGCTAAACAATAAAAATATTTATAATCAATTACATTGAAACTAACATTCATAGACTTTGGATCCAATTCAGAGTAATGAGTAGGATCCTTCTTCTCTGGTACTGGATCATCCTGAAAAAAAGAATTCGTGCATTATGTTATAGAAGTAAAGAACAGAATAGAAAACTACAAAACAGAAGCAGCCCCTATATAACGAAACGAAACCACTCCCTCTTCATTCTTTCATCACTCTCTCACATTTTAATGATATACACGGTTCTCCATTCACGATGACCTTCAAGTATGACTCAAGTAACTGCTAGATTCTCATAGTGTCCTGGCTCTGGTGTCTGTGTGGTTGATAGGTTATGGATAATATCAATAATGTTGTATATAACGATTATCAAATGAAATTTTTGAATGATTTATCAATGATGGTGAAGGTTTCAGGAAAGGGAATGGCTCAGCTGTGCTCTTCTCCGAGCTAGGCTTGCTTGCTTCTCTTGTTAATGCAATGTGACTGCCAGTGGCTAAGGGAATACTTGCAATACATTACTCATTGATCTTTTTTGTTATGTTAACTTTCTTTGCTTTACAATCTTCTGATAATCAAGATATCTTAAGATTCTATAGCAATTAGCTATTAGGTCAATTTTATATTAAGCACATTACATTATTTTACATAGATAATAAACCTTTCTCTCAATGCTACTAAAAATGTAATATAAGAATGATATGCGTATATCTATAAATAATAAGTTATTCGATTTAAAATTTTATCAATGTCACAACATTATTCATATGTTACTGAGTCATTTTATAAAACTGATATATATTTATGGATTGAAATAATAAAAGTTGAAATATTGATACAGCAATTAACTACTTATATAGTATAACAGCATTCAATAAAAAAAAAGCCATTTAGGTGGTCTAAATTAACATTAAAAAGTTAAATGCTCAAGAAACGAACAGACACTTGACAATAGGATCAATGAGCAAGTACAGCCTATATTGAAAATCCAGTTTAGTAATGGGGAAAACAGTTGCACGATTATATAATGTAATAAAAAGGTAAAAGTAATATGGGATGATGTTGGCAGTGCCTTTTGATCAGCGACGGCAGCCTCATCAGTCTCATTGGCAGCATCCAAATCGTCGGGACTAGAGGCAGCACGCAGCAATTTTCGCTCCAGTTGTTTCTTATAGCTGAATTGCAGACCATCCCATTCCAATTTAGTGGGTACACAGCTCCAAACATCTGGGAGAAATAGTATGACGGTTTCAACGCGAGAGGGCACCACTCGCCCCGACTTGTGGGTAGTTTCTGCACGTCTGTAGTAGAGTTCCAGGAAACGGTACCTGTGCCGCAAGGAAAAACAATACCCAAACGTCAACTCAGGTTAATGCCGCTTAGCTTTGCCTTATATGCTAAGTGTTCGTTCGCTTGTTCGTAAAGCCCACGCACTGCATACAAAGCCACACACAGCGCACATTGTAGACCATTTGATAAAGCACAACTGAATGGGTCACAATGATCATAGAACAATAGTGATGATCTTGTCTGCCACGACTGCTTGAATATCATCTGGGTGCTCGATACAGGATCCAGTGCAGCAATCTCCATCGGTCGGTCGTGTATAGAACAAATACATACCTCCTCTGTAGAGATTGAGCTACAACCTTAGTTATCAATTCAGAACTCGCATTAGAAGTTACTTTCTTTCACGGATGGTACACCTGCCGGATCTTTCTTAATACTATAACACTCTATCTCACGTCTTCAACATAATTAAATTATATGCCGTTATATCCAAAGAATGTGCGTATCATACATTTATACAACATGGAATGCTGGACGGAGCCGACGAGTGCAAAATTTTCAACCGATGAGAGTTTTTAATTTTTGTGATAATCTTTTCTTAAGTAACTTGACAATGTATCGGCGAATAATGGAACAATAATGGGCAGAAATACTAGATAGCATCACGTTGCTCTTTCGATGTAGTGCTTTAAATTCTATTTAAGACAGCAATAAAAGTAGAAAAGAGTATCAATATTTGGAGAACCGTACCACTGAGTGCAACTGGATAGATCTATCCCCGTGAGCGCTTTACAGGTCCTTACTGCTGTTCTAATCAATACCGATGGGTCCTTTTCAGGATTAGGACCATCCAAAGAAGGACTCCATGGTCCACCAATAGCCATTGTTTCGTTTTTACCCCGTAAGCCTACTAAGAAATTTATTAAACGCGTAGGATGTACATAATCGCGATCTGGATCTCTATCCTCAGACACACCACAACACCGTTTATAAATTTCTTCCATGGCAGGCATAGATATCAACATAACCTACAAAATAATATGTATAACTTAATAAAAAGTATTCATTTCAAAAGTTACCAATAATTTTTACAACTGTAATATAACAAACCTTTGCAGAGAAAAGATAATCAGCATCTGAAGGTTCTAGTACTGCTGAATTTTCGACATAAGGATCAACATCCTTGTGCATGACATGAAAAGAGCATGGTTTATTAAGGGCAAATGGCATATGTGGCGGAAAAGCATCAACCCATCGGAAATTAGTAGAAAAAAAATCGCTAGGAATATACATATTTTGATAACGTCTTCTTATCTCAAGTACATCTGCTTCGGGCCTAAAATTAAAAGTAAGTAAGTTTTATTGTTTCAAGTATATTACAAGAATGTGGTACATAACAATATGATTTTTAGTAATATCACATAAAAAATATACTTACAAATCAAGTGCTATTTTTGGTATCTGTACCATGTATCGCGGCACAACTCTAGTACGTCGTCTTGGTCTTGGAGATTTACTTCTCCTAGTCCTCGACGGACTACGTTCCTCTTTTTTTTCACGTTCTCTAATCCTTTCTTCACGACGCCTTTTTCTCTCAATTTCTTCTTCCTCGTTTTTCCGTTCGCGTGGAGACCTTTCTCTTACTCTTCCAACTTTGTTTCGGTTACTAGCTGTATTAGCACTTGTTGCACTAGCTGTAAATCTACCAACAATTATATGTCTCTTTAACAAAACTATTATACTACATATTTTGTTACAAAAAGTGTTCACATGACATACCTAAATTTTGTATGTAACTATGATCTGTTATTATTAAGATGTATGTAATCTAACCTAGTATTAATTACCTATTATTAGCATTTTCAGCAGGTGGAGGTACAGCATTATATGTTCCTGAAGTTCGATTCTGTTGAGGTTGTGATTGTTGTTGTTGACGAGTGGCTTGATTATTTTGTTGTGTATTAGTGTTATTATTATTATTTCCCATAGGAAGTACTTGTATTCTAGTGGCACTCCATTTAAATGGCATGGATGGATTATATGATGCTTCCACCAATACTCGATCACCCACAACAGGATTAGATCCTTTAACACACGCACTGTAAGAGTTTAATGTCATGTATTATAAATTTTAACTTATAAATATAATAAACACAGTCTTGTATACTATCATTACTTTGTTTGAAAGAATACATCTTCATCCACAAAACCAAAATTGTCATATACTTGTGTAACTGTGCCAGTAAAAACTCTTTGCTTGGTAGATGATGAAGGTACATTTTGTTGTACTTGCTGTGGAACACCAGCGACAGAAGGTTGAAATGCATTTGTATTTAATGCTCTCGGTGGTGGATAAGAAACAGTAGCTACTTGTGGATATAATTGACCAGCTATACCCGATGGCAAATTAGATCCAAGTGTTGCCATTGAAGCCATTGTTATATTGGGCTATTTTATAAGATACATGTTAATGTATATCAATAAAAATTATAATAAACATAGAATAATAAAGATAACCATGAGATATAATAAAAATTTAACATGTAATTAATAATAAGGCATTACATATTCTTATTATATTATTTATACATATATTCTAAAGTAAGTTATTATTCATGCTAACCTGTTGTAGTCCTAAACTTTGTTGGTAAACTTGTTGAGTTTGTTGTTGATATTGAACCATAGGTTGTCCACCTATACTACCCATTGCTTGACCTAACATTTGTTGTTGAATGTTCTGAATTCCTTGTCCTATGTATAGATAAAAATAAAATGCCCTAAATTTATATATTTAATTATTATTACACTTAATTATTTATGATATATCAATTATATTATAAATACGTTGAACAATTTATATCGATAAATTAGTTTGTTTATTTGTAGTATATCCTATGAACATCTTACATTTTTGTACATAAGTACATATAATAAATTTCCTTCTTCGAGATACAAATTAAACAATAATTATAAAAATATTTACAGTGCACAAATACACTATTTATATTTACAGAACGATTGCTCCAGGTATGACATTCATATGAATATAAGTAAAATATATTTACAAATAAAAGAGAAAATTCATTTGTTTCAAAAATAACTATTGCAAATTAAAGATGCAACACTAAACATTTTGTTTCTTTCAAAGCAATCCATGTTTATTACTTAAAAATATGTATTATGAATTAGTTTTTAATAACTTGATATTACACAAAATATTAGTAAGAAATATTTTATAAATTTATTGACTTGTATAAGTTGTAACAGAAATTTGGCAACATTGTTGACTTGCACACGGATCGACAATAAGACATATATTAATAATAAAACTACTTTACCTGCATTACGAACCCACGGTGGGTTTTTACCACCTCCAAATGGTGAAAGATTACTCATTTCCTAAGGAATATGTGATATTATTAACAACACAAATTTAAGGATATTTTGACTACACTTAATTAAGCGTCCTTCATTCGGGCGCCATCTTTTCACCTATAACTACTGAAATCAAATGTTACTCTATGCAGGAAGCGAAATTAAATTTTCAATTTTTCAAATGTTCTTAATGCAATTTTTATGCGATATAGATATTACTTCAAATATGCAGCATAATTAATTTTCCTAAATTACTGTCTAGAAATAAATAATTAGAATTTAAACGATAGTAAAAAAATTTTTTAAATTTTAATTTGATTCTGTTATATACTGATTGTCAGACGCACAATAGAAGCATAGGAAGCATACACTTTACATTCAGACTCGATGGAAACAGTTACCGTTTTATTATCGAAAGTTGGTACTTAATATTTTGATGTATTTAAATTTGTGTATTTTCGAGAAAAGTAGTTTTAAATCTAAGGTAATAATCGATTGTTTAAATGTGATTTTATTGAATAATATATTAATAGAAAATTCAAGTGGTATATTTTTACTCTATTATGGCGATAATGACATGAAAACGTCATGTCCGGCAGTAGATACACAATAAAATAGAACAGAATCATGATTGGTCCACAATCAAAAGATTATCAAGATCCAAGGCAATTCATGACATAACATCCTTTAGTTATGTTAAATGAGTCATATTAGTGTAATTGCATGCTCTCTTTCCCATTACGAAGTGAAACAAGGTTCCCGGTAATAAGCTATAATTAAAAAAGTGGTAGCAACGAAACAAAAGATAAGAATTTGATAACTAGATTGCATATTTTTATGCATTTATAGGAAACAATGCTATAAAGAAATATTTAACAATTTTCTATCGAGGTTCTACTTTTTTAATTTTTGAAAATATGAATTTGCATAAAAACCCGCAGTCTATTGATGAGAATATATGACATACATACAAATATATGTAGTTAACATGGACTATTAATATTTTAATTAAATTAAGCCCACAGCTTGCAACATTTTTCAATAACGTAAAAACGAATAATTTAATTCTATGTGCAAACATATAAACATTCAATTTAAATCATGGATATTTTTAATAATTTGCAAATTATAAAATATGCTTAATTATTGGAAGATATGTATTATACGCATTATACACCAATAACAAAAATAACAATAGTATACATTATTTTTGCCACTCACGTTAAGAAACTTTAAGGCGCAACCACATAAAGATATGTAATTTAAAATCACATGAATTTATAAAGTAGAAGAATACAGCGTAACGAATATTTCCAACACGAAATTATAATCACAAAAATGAATTTTAGAAATATAATTATCGTTTTGTGTAAATTTTACATTTTCATGTAGAATTTTATTCTAATTAAGTTTTTCGTTTCTATAAGTTTCAATATGAATATTACGTGTTCTTTTTATTATATAACAAAGCGTATTATTGGTTGTTTCACATTTATAAATATAATCAACATTTTCTGTAAATTTTATATTTTCAGTTATACTTTTACTTTAATCGTTATTATTATTATTATTTTTTTGATTCCATAAGTTTCAATAGAATATTTATATATTTTTTTATATACAATAATAACATGTCCGTTACACCATCAAAAACATAACATGCTATTGGTCATTTCACATGGTCATGGAAGATGTCGTATCTTATTGGCTAACTTTAGAGAGCATGCTCGTCGTTCAATAATTATCGATATTAAACGGAAAACCGCCGTTTTATTACATAATAATTTCTTGAAATCGTAACTGATCGTCTTTGGAAAATAATAGAAACTATATTGCTCGATAGAAACGAAAGATCGAGCCGTTTGAAATTGATTTTTCAGGCAATAAAGTTTGAACATGGCGTTGAGATCGATCTGCCGGCTGTCAATTGATTCGACCTTCAGCCATTTGAGCCATTTGGGAGCCACCGCCCGGCCGAGACGATCGTCTTTCGCATTGCTTGCACGAAGTTTCGCCACTGTTGCAGAAAATATGAGTCTGCCGCGTGTTTTCTTTGACATGACCGCGGATAATAAACCCGTGGGTCGCATCGTAATGGAGGTGAGTGAAAATTGTGCACGATTAATATGGTTTTCACTTCTTAAATGTGTTGTCGTCGGAATCCCGGCATGATTGGCCATCTTGGATTTTCTTGAAAGCCGGTTATGTGAGATGATTTTTGATTGGAATTTCCTTCAGAATCGTTATCACGCATATTTTTATTGTTTAAAACTGTTATTTTGTATCAATAAAATGGAATTTTCATTTGCTTGATGTAGCACAGTATAATTTGGATAGATGTAACGTGTATTGCGTTACTCATTCTTTTGATCTGCACTGAATCGTAAAATTTTCCATTCACCGATTGCTGCTGACACGTTTGATTACGTATTCCGTACAGGTGAAACTTGAATGCGCAACTATGAAATATGATTTTAGAAATTATTTTGAGAGTTCCAAGTGTTGTATAAGATTAAAATATTGCTGTTTCATCTTTTTTTTGTAATTTATTGAGGAGGTGGAAAAAAAAGCAAAAAAAGATGTGAGCAAATTACGAATACGTCATAGATACAGTGGAAGTGGTAATACAATTTCATTTGCATTTAAGTCTGAACGTTTTTTATTATATTATACTGTAATGCGTTTCTTACTATGCTATAAATTTAGTTATTGATGCTACACATATATGTTGTTATATAAATAGATTAATTTTTCACTTCAATAAATAAATCAAATCTATACATTATACCTTAACCACTTGAGTCCTAAGCAGCGCGATCACGCTGTTTAGATTTTGTGTCAAAAAGTCCCAATACATTTGAACGATACGGACGACTGATGATATTTTGTGTTTCATTGTTATCTTCTCAATAATTTTTATTGAACAAAACTTGAAATATTTATAAACTAATAGTACGTATATATAATAATATATATGTATTTCATAAAATAACAAATATGATGAGCGCTATTGCGCCGCTTGTTTCTCTTCGCAATCGATTAAGACAAGCGCTATCGTGCTGTTCGGGACTTTTCGACTCTGTTTTTTAAAAAACCCCTGTGACTCAAACGGTTAAAAGAATGACTTGCAGATTATGGCATTGTTGTATTATATCCTATATTAATTATTATTAGCAATTTATTTTTGATGATCATAATTAACTAACTTTTCTTTAAATTTTAGAAGTAGTGATTTATATAAGTGCAAATGTTATTGTGCGTATATAAAACATAACTACACCTTTATTTCTATTTTTTAAAAGAACTGTATTAAATTTTCAGTTGAGGAGTGATATTGTCCCCAAAACAGCAGAGAATTTTAGAGTTCTTTGTACTGGAGAGAGGGGCTTTGGTTATAAAGGAAGCAGTTTCCATAGAGTGATTCCAAACTTCATGTGCCAAGGAGGTGATTTCACCAACCACAATGGCACTGGTGGAAGGTCCATCTATGGCTCAAGATTTGATGATGAGAACTTTACATTAAAACATACCGAACCTGGTATTCTTTCCATGGCAAATGCAGGTCCAAATACAAATGGTAGTCAGTTCTTCATCACCAGTGCCAAAACAAGCTGGCTTGATGGCAAACACGTTGTATTTGGAAAAGTTATCGAAGGAATGGATGTTGTTAGAAAAGTATGTAATATAATCATATTTTTCACCTTTTATTTTATTTTATCATATTTTTTGAATAGATATTATAGCAGAGAAAGAATATTTGTTTTTTCTTATTTGTTTTAATATTTCCTTTAATAAACATTTATTTTGCTTTTCTATATTATAACTTGGTAAAGAGTAAATTAATACTTTCATTGCTTCTGTCTTGCAGTTTTTAATTTAAAAAGAGGTTGATACTTTAACATAGCACGTATTACTTATTTTTTTTTTATAAGGAAGAATATAATATGTGTTCCTTTTTTTCAGTTGGAAAGTATGGGATCTCAAAGTGGAAAGACTTCCAAAAAAATTGTAGTAGCTGACAGTGGAGAACTGTAATTGTTTGACTAGATACTCTAATGACTGCATTTTTATTTAGCTGTTGCATACAACTGTTGCTATCTTTATTGTATGACTCATTCATTCTAATCATCACCATTTTCCCTTAATATTATGGACTTAGTTTCCATGTTTAAAAAAAGTGTATATTTACCTTAATTTGGTATAAACAAATCAAGTGCATTGTATTATTTTTTTTATTATAATTAATTGAAATTGGAATATACAGTGAAATAGAATCTAATGAGATAATTTCTTGTTCTGTCTTTTTTTAATTATAAAAAACTGTTCAATTTCTTGTTTATTATTGCCTGCAATAAGCAACATACTTCTCCTATATTAAAGTGGAATGTAAAACAAATGAAAAAAATTTAGATCCACATTCTTCCATGGAATATTGACCCTTTAATGGTATTAAATGGTATATCACAGTAAAACGTACATATATGAACTGTACGTCTTATAAAACTTTCCTGTGTGTACTATCCATATTTTAGTATCTAATAAGAATAAAATTCGTAAGCATTTACTTACATTTCTAAGGTCCATAAATAATTAGTGAGTGTTACATGATTACTGTATAATGCATTTATCTGTGACGTTACGATATTTTAACTTTTCTATTGTGCTTTTATACTTAGAATCACCAAAATAATGCTCGTTATCTAGGGCATTATTCGTTTTGATATGTATACACCATCCCATTTCTAAGCACAGATTGGTAATAGAGGTTTGATTAGTGTAAACCATAAGATAATGCCTTTAGATAATTCCATCTTCTTCTAATGTAACACTAACGTTGAAAGATGTAGTTGCAGCGGTCACAGTAATTGGGATTTCTATAAAATAAAATTGTTTTCAGAAGTAATTGTTGTACATTTACTATCATAAAATATGAATTCCTATATTTCGGCGGATCCGTTTCACTAAATTTGTTTCTACAATGTAAAATTTCTTTTGATATTAGTGAATTTATATTTTAATATAAACAGAAAACATTTGGAAATAATATTATAATTTGCAATTATTTCTATTTTTACTATTAACGTTCTTATTGAATTATTGAACAATTAATGAACTCAAAACAAAGGTTGTTAGAATTTATATTTATTTTTGAATTTTTTAGATATTTTTACTTTTCATGATATCCAGCTTTCTCATTCGTTCAATTATAGTGAAATTAATTTGATAATAAGAAAGCGATAAAGTAAAAAATTGGATGGAAAATAAACTTTAAACATTATGTCAAAGTGATAAAAATAAATTTTCAAGGTGGTTTTTATAATAACCTATGGTCACATAGATCATTTTAATTAATAAATAGGTATATCTCATAATTTTTAGTTTTTCTTAGAAGTTAAGTTGTGGATTAAAAATGTATGATGTATTGCAACTTGTCTTATATTTTTTATATCTATAACTAACGTAGGCGTTTAAAAATAGAAAGGTACGTAAATAAATCCTGTAGTATGGATCCTTCCACGTCTAGTAATAAAACAAGGAAGAAAAAGAATAAAAAAATGTATAGAAGAAATTTTATACGAAGCATAAATATAATGTCTTGATAATACCGTATGACATATAATTACTAAACATTGCTAAAATTATTTTGTTGCAACTAAATTTTGATGATATTTTCTTTGTCTTATGTCACTATAATATAGAAAAATTATATTTCTATTTTCATGAAAATTGGAAAACTAATATTATTTAAAATTATTGGAAACTTATTTATAATTAGGATACGTTTCTAATTTTGTCTTTAGGAATGAAATATTACATTACTTTTGCAAATTGATTTACATAGTATTACTGACCTGTTGACTATAAATAATTATAATTGTTTGTTTAGTTAATATTAGCATCGAAGGAACTAAAAATTTATTATTAATTAGTATATTGTAAGAAAATTTGTTTAGAAGATGAAATATTTTGTCTGTCAACGACAGAAACTAAGTGTAAGAGTTTTACTCTTTTTTATACAATAAAATTTGCATCTCTAGTGTTTGCGGTATTCATTAAATGCAATTGCATGTTAGAATCTTAGAAGGAAAATTATATTTCTAATGTACACTTCTGTATCGAATCTTGTTGAAATAGTGATAAAATTATTTATATTATGTGTCGTAATAGATTAGATTGCGAATGTTATAAAATTATATAAATGAGTGATAAGCGTAGATAAGCGTGACTCAAAATCATAAATAGGAAACATATTTCCACTGTATTATTTATTTTATTATAGATATATAACATTTCTGACTTGCTCCTACTCATTGTTTATTTACAGCTTACCTATATCAATGTTTCGCAAACACATTTTGATGTCAATTCCAATTCCTCATACTTTTGATCGTAATATCTACGTAATAGATAAGTTTTTACGTGACGAAACTTAATCAGAAAATCGTCACAGTTATAAAATAATTTCCTTTTAATAAAATGTATGTTTATATTTATAATGGTATTGTTTGAAGAGTAATACATACGATAAGGAAGAAGAATACTTTATCTCTTTATTATCTTTGTCTAAGATCAAGGTTATTTAGTCGTAAAGTGTTTTGTAAATTTAAAAATCAAGAATAAATTAGGAGTATAATGATACAATTTTTAGATTCTTTTCAGTGCTTTATTACTTAAAACAGTTAAACGATTTGTTATATCCATTCTGCCAAATCCCTTTTTCGACATTTTTTGACATTCCAAGCGAATTTAAATTTAAAGCGAAAATGATTGTTATTTTATCATATCATATATCGAAAGTACGATACACAAGAGAAAAGGGTATGGTTTATTTCATTAATTTAACAAATTCATGTTGTCCTGGGATACAAGCATATTTTGCACTGTTTCTATTTATATTCACATTAAAATGGTACGTATTTGTAATTTCCTGGTAAACTAAATCGGTACCCACATGAAAGTAGAAGTAGTCATTGAGATTGTGGCACTTTAAATTTCAAATTTAACTCTTCAACACGTTGAGTGTTAAGGTGTTCGTCGGTGACCTACGTTTTCCAACTAAATTTTTTAGAATGATAAAAAATAGGATAAATGTCGTGGTCTAAAAAATGGTCGGCGATGTGAATGATTTAGATAACAATGTTAGAGAAAAGGTACGCAAATACAATAGAATATTTTGCAAGAATGAAATGTCTTGGTATGGTACGCTTTAATCTATCTATCCAGGACAAAATACGTATAAAAATCGCGTGGCAATCGACATATTAAAAAAAAAAAAAAAAGAAACAGATGCTCCTGATTCTTTTTTAGTACATTTTCATAAAATCTTCTAAATGTTCAATCTTCATAGAATGAAAGGGAGAGCATACGTTTGAATCTCCGCAGATTTTATTAATTCTGTGAAAGGTGAAACCATAAATACAATATGAGTATTATATCAACGTTATTTCATACAGGTAACAACATATTATTCTGTACGTAACAGTTATATTTAATGAAACATTTACATATCCAGTAAATCCATGTTCTCTACTAAACGTTCGTTTATTAATAAAACTGCCATAATTGTCCACGCATTGTTCACTTCCTTAATTATTTTTCAAAGTATAACGATGATCAATGATGCAACAGAAATGTCACGTACATCCCAACAATCTTACATGAGATTTCGGCTATGTTTTTACTATACAAATTAAGTCATTATTAAAAGTATATATATATATATATATACACATATATATATACATATACATGTCAATTTTTATACACACAATCATACATATTTATATATGTATGCATATATATATATATATATATTTATATAATATATTACAATCATTTAATAAACCTTCATTTTCATTTAATATTTTCATTTAATAATTTAATAAACCTTCGACCCGCAAAGGCAAATAAATACACGCATAACATTTTTCTTCAGCGGCATTCTTCTAGGATTGTGTTTGTTGAAAGAAGGATAGCGTTAAGCGTTGGAATAAAGAATGACGAATCGTTATTCTTTAACCATCGTACCTAGATACATATTTACTGAGTTACTTGTATTTTAATCGAAGTCTAATATCCTCCATCTGTAGGTGTAAATATTACTGCCGTTGTTAATGTTATTTATGTTTTACTACTGAAAAGGAGATTTAAGTTTGAAGGCAGGCAAGTCTACTGTTCTTAAAGCTGACATTTAGACGTCTAAGATTTTTTGTGTCTTTATTGACAAAAATACATTTGACTTTGCATATCTAAAGTAAAGGATCTGTGTTGTCTAAAATAAATAGATCATCTTTCTTTAGAAAATTCAATGTGGTGAAATTAGAATATGAGACAAAAGAAATACTATGCGTATGATTTGATTGAAATTTTGAAAGTGTATAGGCCCTGTTTTAGAAATATGAGTATTAATTCGGCAGACTATAAATTTATATTACAAAATTAATTGTTTTCTACTTTTGTTGTACTTTTCTTCTGCTTTCTTGACATTTTACTGAAAATGCTGGAGAATTTAAATCAGTAATTAATAAAGTGAATTCATAAAATATCTTTTAAACGCATTGCTATCTAAAATACAAATTCTTACGTTTTTGTAATATATTCTTATAGTTATTGTATGTAACGTACTTGAATCTTTACGTGTATGGTTAAAATAGTTTGTCCGCATTTTATTCAGTCATTTAAAATATCAAAGCAAACTTATTTCAAGTGAAAAATAATCCTTATTCCCATAAGCAGTATTCATTACAAGAATTTTACATATATAATCGTAACAAAAAGGAAACATTAAACAGGCATCTATAGTTATTGACATTTATCTTTTGTATGTTCATTTACGAGGAAATGGTACTTAATGTAAAAGCGACTGGATTTCATATTTTTAACTACTGTGTACATGTATTGAATCTTATTGTCCTTCTTAAAAATTAAATAAATACTCATAATCCTAAAACATTTTTTCAATGTTGTACTAGATGTATATACAATTGAAATGTGTAATAATGTGAATGACAAGCTAGTTCAAATAATTATTTTGCTTAAACGTAAGTTAGTTGAAATCAGATGAATGTTATACACGCACCGTGTATTATGAACTATTGATTGATTGGCGCTCATATTCAATTATTAATGAGAGAATTAGAAAAATCAAATTGAATGTAATCTGTCCTTCTTATATTTATTAAAATGAGTTCTGGGGCTTGAAACATTCGAGATTAGAAATTTTGATTAATGTTTCACATTATGACTGGACGCTTTCTGTAATATCTTTTGTACGGGATACACTATACATACACAAGATCAAAATGGAATTTCGAAACGATCGTATCGTTCAACAACAATCTCTTTTTATCTTTGATCCTCTTCATAAAAACGCAATTCTCCTTTACGGAACATCATATAACATTTATTGTACGATATATTGTTCAATTATATTTCGAAATTTTCAGCTTCGAATCTTTGTTTAATTATACTGTGGAATTAAATATCATGCGTTATTTAAATATAGAGATTGACTAAACTTTTGTCCACATTTATTTGCTGAAAGCTGTATCCATTGAGATGTTTAAATCTGCGAAATTTCATGGACTTTTATATTTAATTTTTCGCCATGAATCCCGCTTTGCGATACAATACATATTAGGTTTACAATCTCTTAAGTTTGCAATACCAATGCTGATTTTATCTGGAACTATCTGTTTGCAAATGATGGTGATATCTTTCTTCGTTGGAATTACCCTTCACTTACAAATTAACAATTATTAACATTGAACAGTATTGTTAAACTTCAATAAAAATAGGATCGATAACTAAACGTTAGTTAAAGAAACTTCCTATTACAGATATAACAAATCATATTGAATTTTGTTTAGAAAGCAATAATAAAAATGGGTGTCTTCTTGTAAAAATAATTTATAATGTTTCACTCAACTTATTCATATAAGAGATATTAGTTTGTTTAAATACCCTGTTGCACCCTTTTATTCACTTTCAATCCAATTTTTTCACAACATTAAAAAATATTTTAAGCCTGAAGAAAAATATGAAAAACTTCTTATTAGCATGATTTCTCTATTTCATGCTAAACATCCTCTTAAAATATTATAAATCTTTCTTGTTTACTGAAACCAGAGCCTAGCTGAAATATACGAGGATTGCAACAGGATCAATCGTAATACATGATTAAATACAAGCAATATGTAAGCTATATTTTTACTTTTTACTTCAGAAATAAATATTTCACGAGCATCGTCTTTAGCTTAAGGAAAATAAACTCGTGAAATTTAATTTATAAACGTCGTAAAACATGGAAATGTTGCAGGATAACAAATCAGAAGAGATATATTAAATAAATCACAGCTCAGGTATCTATAACATGTGATTCTCTTAACAAATCTGTTTCATTCATCAAGTAACTGCAAAATTTCCGTAAAATCAGAAGCGGTTTTACGAATTATACGCATTCGTAAACATGATAGATAAGAGTTAGTATCGCGGCGTTTTAGAGAATCTATGATGTTATACGGAAAATAAAAAGAAGTACAATAAAAATAGTTTGCTTTCCAAGCTGTCACTAACATTGTAACGAATTATTATACATACAGCGGCTCACGAAAGTACTCGGACGCTTACAGAAACTTCTCATGAATATTTTGTTGAAGTTTTTCATGAATCTGAAAATGCATTAGGCTATCCCAAAAGTTTCTTCCGTTTTGTTCTATTACTACAAAATGGATCATACATAATTCGATAAAACAATATAAAACAAAAAGTGTCGTGCATCTATTATTTCCTTATAAAACGAAAGAAACTTTTGGAACACCCTAATACAATCGTAAATAGAAATTATAAGATGCTTATTGATTACCATCGGTATTTGGACAGTTAATTATGTATTATATAAATAAGTCACAATATTTTTAGTAGGACCATTTTTACCCCTAATCAATCATATGTTTAAAATTACTCTTAACTGTATATTATCTTTTTGCTATTATTTTGTACGTTTGCAATAAGCATCTTCTAACTTCCATATATACATTTCCAAATTGGTTTCAATTTTTACCGGTGTAATCATGATAGACGTGTCTCATTACAGTGAAGTGAGAAAAAGACTAACGTACATAATATATATTCGTAAAAATCTTCTATCATATAACGAGTGTTCGAATATTTTCGTCAACTACTGTACACACATTTCATGGATATTTGTGTGAGATTAAAATCGACAGAAATGACAAAAGAATATCGTAGGGGTATAGCAATAAGAAAGTACAAGGAAAGTATAGCTCATTAATTTGAGTTAAACGAGATTGTCAGTCATCTATTAGGTCGCGTTAATCTCTGAATAAATCCTTAAATGAAGAAGCGTTAATTAAACGAGAGAGACTCGCATTTGTGCTTCCATACTACTTGACGAATAGGTCCTTCAGGGAAGAACAGATAGACGGTTCGCAGGATTCCGTTTGCTCTTGGTCCTTGGTACTTGAAAACCAACTTGCCACTTTGCCTGACCTTGGTTTGTTCGGAGATACCGAGGGTTTTCCACTCGATCCGGATGCCTCCGTGTCGTTTCCCCTTTGTGCCGTTAAAATCTTCTCAATTGCGCTACCCAATACCTACGAACAAAATTGTTCTTACAAATTTATGAATATTACGTGTTTACGTATTTGAATGAAAATTTTTATGAAACGAGATTTCGCATTAACCGAAAAGATGGTGAAGGATGGCGAAGAAAATGGTAGCTTAATCCGTGGAAGATGAAGCAGTAAAATAACGCACAGTACTTGAACGATATTAAAATACGTAATAGTACGTAAATACGATAACTTACATATTCTTTTGCCAAGATGAAAATGTATATGTAAATTTACTTGACAGAAGTATATCACATAAATCAGAAATAGAAACTATTTCCATGCTTAAAGAATAAAGGTCATCATGTTATAAATATTTAAATTTTTTACAAGCCTCATAAAATCAAATAACATGTATTTAAGTATTTAACTGTTATTTAATATTCCTAATTATTAATATAGATGAGAAGTCGAAAAGATAGTTTACAATCATTACGCACAATATCGCAGATCCACCGTCAGAGATCAGTAATATTAAAATAAAATTCATATCGGATTGAAAGAGGGGTTAAGTTGGGGTTAGGTCAAAAAGTGGCCATTTTTGCACCTCCTTGCGAACGAAAAATTCTTGCGCGACGTTTAAGAGCATATCTATCAAGAAACAAAGAATTATTAGCATTTATCCGAAATGTGACACGGTAGTTGAAAAAGATGAGTGCAGAGATGAATAAAACAGACAGAGGTCAGACTTACTCACGCGCTACGCTTGATCTTCATTTTCTTTAAATTTTGATCCAGCTGATAAATCAATAATTAAATCAAGCGAACGAAGTTTAAAATCAAGCGAATCTGAAGTACCATCAGACTGTTGCTACGTGAGAACAATAGCCAACAACGATCTTGTACTTCGTATTTGCTCGATTCCAAACTCTAATCGATTTACCAGCAGAATTTACCAGCAAAATAATTATTCAGAGATTCTGTCGGTAAATCAATCGAAGTTTAAAATCGAACGAATCCGAATTACTGCGAGATCGTTGATGGCTATTGTTCTCACGTAGCGACAAACTGATGGTACTTCAGATTCGTTCGATTTCACACTACAATTGATTTATCAATAGAGTCGTCGAAGAATTATTTTGTCGATATCGGTGTAGAACAATAGCCAACAACGATCTCGCTGTATTTCACATTTGCTCTATTACAAACATCGATTCATTTACCAGCAGAGCATCTGAAGGATTATTTCATTCATGGATCATCTAGAAAAAAAAACGAAGAAGAAGATGGAACACTGTAATAACATTTTTTGTTCCTTGTTCAGAGCCGTTCTTAAACATTTTGCAGGAATTTTCCCTTCGCAAGAAAATCCAAAAATGGCCACTTTTGACACTCTCTTTTCATCCCATATGAATTTATTTTTAACATTACCGATTGATAATAATGTCACTGCGATATTGTTCGCAACGATTGCAAATTATCTTCTCCGCGTTTCACCTATATCGATAATAAAGATGATCAAACGACAATTACTTAATTACACGTTGTTGTTGACTTTATTAATTTTTACGATAAATTGCATTCTCTGGAAGAGATTTTACGATTTACGATTTTCTTTCTCATTCCTCCTTTCGCCTACGACGGCCCTTAAGCAAGAAACGATATCGTAACGAGAAATACAACTGACCTGAGCGTCCACTTTGGTTCCACTAGTGTCGTCCCATACGACCTTGTGTCTGACGTCGCTGTTAGGGGACGTTTTGCCCAACGTTTCCTTCACCGCCTTCACTACCTTCGATTTATCGAATTTAAGGCTTAAGCTGGCCGTTATTAAATCTTCCGGTTTCTGTTTCTTCGACATCGGTTGGTGTCTCTTCGTGAACCAATTCGACGGTGCCATAATGGTCGAAGCGGCAGCTTTCGAGGATCCGCTAAGCTTACCCTTGGCTCCGTGCAATATCGACACGTCGAAGCTGTTGGAACGGAAGCTCTTCAATCGACTTCGTTTCTGTTCGGCCGTTTTTCCGGACCAGCTTGATTTGCTATCGTCCCGCGAACTCGACGCTTCCTCGCCGCATCGGTTGATTTCCGTCGCGGAAGACGCTAACGAGCTTAGGATCGATATCAGATCCGTATTGGAGCAGACGATGCCCGCAGCACCGGAAACCGATGCACTCACGGCTCTTGGCAGTTCCGAGACGCGCCTTCGGAGAGAAGACGTCGGCGAAACCGACGGAGCAGGCATTTCAGAGAATCGTCGTTTCGGATATTGAGTGTAACGTTGAGCGGAGCTGTTACCTTCCAGTGGCTGTATCTCGCACACTTGCTCCGTCGACGTCTTGTACATCTTTAAGCGCACCTGGCAAACGGATTGCTTTTATTCGAAAGACAGTTTTTCTTTTATCATCATTCATGCGTTATATGATACATGTTTCGATCATCGAGCCGTTAAGCGTGATAAAGCGATGGAATCGTTTCGCACAGATATTCCAATTCTAAAATTACGTTAGGGATTCTAGGGCGTAATAATATCTTGCAACGCAAAGTTATCGATGTGTCGATGAAAGTTAAGCGAGCTTTATCGAAGCACACGTTTCGAGTCTTTGAGCGATTCTGATGACTATGGATAATCGGTCTGACCAATGATAAGGCATTTCTTGAAACGTTATATTTCCATCGATTGCAATATGTATATTTTCTTTTAATATATGTACATACGTAGAACGCGTTGATCTAATATCGTCAAAGAAAGAATAAAAAGAGAGAAAATGAGATTGCTCTTATCGATTTAACGATTTGACGACGACGACGACGACGACGAAGAGGCAGACTATTTAATACATAGTATCTTCCTTTATAATGTATCTAATATCCTGATAATTAGATGATCGTAATATAAATGTTTCAGAAATTATCTGTTTATTTAGAGATCTGTTTGATGCAAGATCCAAAATCAATTAAATCGGACTGTACCGACGTATTTGTCTCTGTTAATCCTTTGACGTCGATACCAACGATGTATATAGCGAATGACGGTTACCAGCCAAGATTATGAGCACGTAAGGAAGAACAGAACTGAACGCTTGCTGTTTCAATAATGACGATCCATAAAAATCGGAACTCTAATAAAAAAGACGCGTGATAACGAATACTGCACGTATTCTTTCGTATGTTCTCAATGAATATGTATAAGTGTGCTCGTAACAGAGTTGCAAAATGCCTGTAGCGTTCCAAGTTTGAACAACGTTCGTGTCGCGCGTAAGTTGAACAATGTCTGAACCGCTTGAACGTTAACAAGTATCTTTTTCTGTGTTCTCCTAGTAACGTTCGAGGTGTGAATGCCGCGAGTGTCACGACCAGCCTTTCACGTGCTCTTGGCGCGCCTTCTTCTGGCAAGGATGGGACGCTACTTGAACTAACACGAGATGTTAGAGTTTCCCGAGAAGATCACGATATCTCTGCGGGTGAGGAAGTTCGGCAACTTGTACCGCTGTAATATAATGCCAAACTACCCTGCGGAGATACCGAGTTTGCGACACGTCCCTGGCGATTGAGCGCGGAATGAAGCAAAATTCTAAAAAGTATGCCCTATGTTATTGCTTAATAATTTATGACTCCAATTGAAAAATAAGCTTCCTCGCGACCATGCTATAAGCTTCACCGACGAACACGTGCTTCCTTAGCGAGGCTCCTGACGAACAAGGAATGAAAACCATAGCGACTCGATTCGTCCGTAATTTTAACTGTTAATTTTCGCCTAATTAATAATTGTTCTAACTCCATCTAAAAAAGAAGAAAAAAAAAGTAATTGATGAATCCACGTATGCGTACATTGTTATAAAGAACGATATGATGCAAATAATTATCAAGTAAGAAAGAATAAAATAATAAATAATACGATGAAAATTGTATACCTGAAGAGCAACGAATATTCGGTTCTTTCAAGTCCTAACTTCGCACGATCGTATAGAACTTCATCAACTTTAAACTCGGTTTTTCTCAGTCTGCAAACTAGCGGAGATAGAGCGGCTAAAATAGACGAGAAATCCTTACCTTCCTCGCTTTCATCTCTGCGATATCGTCCATAATGTCCAACTGAAGATTGTGCGTGCTCCCGCTGTTGCTCGGTGGTCCGGATATTCTAGACTCCGAGTCTCGACGACTCGGCAATATTCTGGTCGCGCCTCCGAGAGGAAAAGCGGCGATTGATTCGCGACGATTACGGCCAAACAGAGTCGGTGGCACTCTGGCAATCGTAACAACCGAATGTCTTCGGCCACCTGGTTGAGGAGCCGGTGCTTGAGAGAGGGTGGACAGGAAAGCAGCTTCCCTCGGTGATGGTCCTGATCCTTCTCCGCCACGCTCGCTCAGTCGTCTCACCTGTCGACACAAACGTCAAGAATAGTTTCGACACGCGAGAACCGTCGTATCGACGATCGAGCCTCGCGGAAGTCAAATTGATCAACTTCATCTTTGGACAATCTCATAATTTCACAATTTCATCGTCCAAGTACACGATTGATTCTCACAAAACTTCTAATTCCTTAGAGTTTAACGCCACGCTCATCTTTCCACTTTGATCGCATATCGCCTCACCACTCGCGATACTTGTAACGTAATTACCTTTCTCTACTTTTCAATTTTGGAGCTGGTCAATGTGATCTCTGAATGGCTCGATTGACTGTGCGAGTCCTGAATAAAGATGACAACTAAACTATTCAGATTGGTCACGTTGCTTCGATCAAAACGATTTGAGTTCAAGTAACATGAAAATATTTGGTCAATGCGAACCTATTATTCTACCAATGCGAACCCGTAATTTTGCTTGAAATATCCTTCCAAGTTTTTATGAAAGTTCAGACTGGTCAAGTTATTTGAATCAAGCAACTATTCTCAAGTAGCTTGAAACTATTTTGTTAATGCCAACGGTTGGTTGAATCAAACAACTATTTTTGAGTAACTTGGAACCATTTTGTCAATGTAAACCCGTCATTATGCTTGAAATATCCTTCCAAGTTTTTATGACGATTCAGACTGGTTAAGTTACCCGAATCAAGCAACTATTTTCGAGTAACTCGAAGCTATTTTGTCAATGTGAAACTGTATGGACACTAGTTGATTCCTATACACATGTATAATGTATGATGTATAATGTATAATGTATAATGTATAAACGGAGATATTTTTTTCAGATCAGAAGGTACGATCAATCTTTTTCTTTAAATATATTATGCAAACGTTGGACGACGTTATGCTTTGTTAACCTAATAGGATACACTAAAGATACATTGTCAAGAAAGGGGATGTGGCCCGTAAGTAAGTATGTTCTTCTCGATATGATCATCAGACAGTACCTGTGATGCGGTTATCCCGGAAGTACATTGCGGAGTCGGTAGAGAGTGCTTTCTTGCTTCTCTCCAGGGAGACAATAGATAAGGATTTAAGGATGGTGAATCGGGATCCATACAACGCGGAGGCGACTCGTTCCTTCGCCATTCCGCTTCCTCTTCTCCCAATGTGCTTTCCTCTACGATGATCTGAGGCTCGCCACAGCTTGCGGCATTCACGTTCGAGCTGTACGATTGTCTTCTCATTTTGCTTTACAAAACTCTCACCTGAACATAAATAAAACGTTTCTTCATTGAAACCGTATCGTAGTGGGGAACGATCGAACGGCACAAAAGAATTAATAAAAATAATTCACATTTTTGTTCATTTTCTTTCGCATCTAAAAACAAATCTGATAGATTCAAAGATATAAGACCTTTGAAAATATCGTATGGAATTTAATACTAATTTCGTGCGGAATTAAAGAATTACTGTACTATTTTATTTTTCCTATATATATATATATATATATATATATATATATATATATATATATATATATATGTCGGAGATGAAAGGACATCGGGGCCTTTCTTTTGGAATTTTTGGGAAGACTGCCGATACTTTAGTCTAGACTTTTTATTATAGCTGCACTTAGATAATAAAGCTCAGAAGTAGTTGTTTATGATTTATTCCGATTATGTTTGCCCGAGATTTATGACAGTAGGCTTGAGCTCGGCGTGACACAACTGGTCGCTAAACGTAGCCACGATCACGAGATGGACGTTTTTACCTAACAGAGGTGTGGAGTAATTGTATAGCTCTCCTTAAAAATATAGTTGACCCGAGGGGTACAGAGAAGAGTATATAAGTGCAGTTCCACTCGGACTGACAGAGTTAGTTGAGTTCTACTTGTACTGTAGACAAGCAAGTTGAGTTGTCAACGCCCGTTGGCCGCGCTGGATACACTCGTTCCCGTCAGATCACGAAAGTTAAGCAGCAGCGGGCACGGGATGGTCTAGGAGGGTGACCGCTCCGTTGTGATGTTGACGAAGACGGCGCTGGGTCCGCCGCGCGCCCCTCCGGCGGGGTTCGGGCTTGGGACGCCTGGCGGCTGAGCGCCTCGGAGCCGCCAAGCAAGTCCGGTAGGGGAACCCCCGGGCTGCCTAGCACACGGCGGCTCCGGCGACGAGGCGCGGTGTGACACACACCGCCGCCGTTAGCGGCGGCGGTATTGGGCGCGAGGGGGCCCGGTGTTGTCGCCACACCCGGTTCCTGGGCCTCTCTCGATCGATCGCAGCCGGGGACGGTCAATCGTGGAGGATTTTAGTCGGTTGGAGTCCGACACTACCACGCCGCTTTCCTCAGAAGCAGCCTGGCGTCCGTGCGGATTCCCTCCGTAAGTAAGTTGAGTTACACTTGGATTGTGGACGAGTTCATTGTCCTTAGCACCTTGAGTATCTAATCGTCACGGTTATTTGTCAAACTCTGTACTAATCATATTGGTACCATTAAATATCATCTATATCGTATAACGACACTGGCTGCTAATCCAAACGAAGATTCGTTACACGCCCCTAACCCAAAAATGAGAACTGGACATATCTTTTGTTCTTTTTGCTTAACAGATTGTCTGTTTATTGTCACATTAGAATGTCAGATTCTTTTGGCGCACGAAGGCTTCGTAAATATCCGAAGGAATATGACGTGGAAAAATGTTGTTTTATTTTTAACGTTCTACGCTTCGTTACTTTTCTCCCAGTACTTTCGCTTTAGCAATAACACTGACTTTTCCGCCTGTTAAAAACGGATTACGCAGACGCGCACACGCAGCACGTGCCCAGAACGAATGTTGCGTGTCGATATTTTCTTTTGCGAATCGCTCTCGTTATTTCGTTGGAAATGCTACTGTGCGGATATCAGACAGCCATTGGAAGTTATTAGACGTCAAAATTTGGCGACAGTTTCGCGTATTCCACCAGTTTCTCGATATTCCTCCTCGAACCTACAAATTGCTTCCGTATCTTGCCAACAGCTAGTCCTCGTATTTTATGCAGACATCGATTACAAGTAGAATTTTCGATAAAATTTAAATTTCCCTTTTCAGTTCGTACTTCGATTTATGGACTCGTACACATGTTTTTCTCTTATATATTACGTACATTTGCATACTTATCTGTTTCTTCATTCATGCGTCGTAGTTTTTTTGATGAAATCAACAGCCTGTACACACGTACAAGATCTTATTTTTTTCGTAATAAATCGAACAAGAATATATCGCTTGTGCTCGAATAAATGTACTCGAATAAACGATTTTTCTTAATATTTATAAATTACGCGACGCGTTAACATTAAATTAATTCATAAACGAAAGGATGATAACGAAATTATATGAATCAACTTAAGGAATTTTGACGGTAAGCGTGTATTTTTGAATATTAAATAACAAATGATAGAAAAGATAGAATAAATAAGTTAACGATAAAATGATAAACAATACGCGTTTACTTATTTACAAAAATCGAAACACAAGCAACTCAAGTAACTCGATATTTTATGGAACGTTCTTCAAAATCAATAACTACATCGCGTACTTTTCATTCGAAAAAAATTCTATAACGCAATTTCCGCACCAAAGGACGTTCTATTTTCGTCAAAGAATTTCAAATAATCTAGTTCTGCTTCGAAATCTTTTTATTACTTCTTTTTATTAACGCCTTTGAATCCGTCGAAAGATTTACATTCAAATTTTTACTCTGCGACTACTTTCTTTCTTTATATCGCAGCATATCAATTATTTATCGAAGCTACTTCGTTCTAACGTGGCGATCATCCAGTTCAGCACAGGCTAGCGCACATTTTACGAGACAGATTTTCCGTGTGTCGAAGTTGCAAATGTCGTTACACGTGTACCGGTGTATCGACAAATATCAAAGTCATAGGAGTAGCATTGAATCGGAGGAAATATCGAATTTCGAAAGTTTGACGGCAATTCGACGTGTCCAAGATACGAGATTCCAAAGAGAAAGTTCGCCCTCAGGTCGACGATATCGATTTAATATTACATGCGATTTATTTTCGTTCGCTGAATCAGTGAACTTCTACATTTTACGCGGTTCATCGGGCCGAATGATTTTTCTGCATACAAAGGGCTGGAAATTTGAAACACGCTGTAGCCTAAACCTGCCGCCGGATTAAACTCGATGAAGCTTCGAATCGAGACGAACGTGGAATCGTAATCTGACTTTTACGAAAATGGACAAAACGACGTTACCGGACAAATAACGGAATTCTTTGTCCATTCTTGAAATTCTATTGAAATTCTATTAAATTGCCAACTACGTTCTTATTGAAATTTTCATTTCTTTCTCTTTAAACGCACAATCGAATTCATCGCATGCGTACTCTCGTGATTATATTCTATCGTTGATATTATTACGACGAACATTACGCGTGTACGAATATTGTAGATAAAAATTTAGAAAGTTACTATACGCATAATACTTGATTTTTCCTCGAATTTTAGTTTAATGTACGTTCCTTAGAAAGTTCGAATTCTCTCCGTTTATGGCAATACGAAACTATTAGGTCGTCCGATAAGTTTCTTTCGTTTTATAAGGAAATAATGGATGCACATTTTCCGTTTTATATTATTTTATCGAATTACGTATGATCCATTTTGTTCTATCGAACTAAAGGTCACAACGTTCGACAGATTAGGTTCCATGTTTGTATAAAGATGCGCTGTGGAAAAAAGACGTGTCTTTAAAAGAAAGACACTTTCCGGACAACCTACCTAATATATAATATTACTGGAAACGTTGTACTCGGACAGAAGGTTTAATACGATGCTTTAAATAATGCAAGTTTCAGATGGAACAATAATATTGGCGTGGCAACTAAGTGATTGCGGATTTTATCATTAGGTGGCATTGACAAAATCCGCAATCACTTAGTTGCCAAGCCAATATGAAGTATTAGGAGAAAAAAGTTCGAAATAGTAGACTTTCGTGGTCGGCTAAGTGCAGACCAGCGTTTTCGTTGCGATAAATTAAGTTGAGGCACAATACCATTAATTCTCGATGCTGCAGCGCTCGCCAACTTTTATATCCCAATTTCGTCCTCGTTTCGACAAATGAAAATATTCTTGATGCTTTAAGAAAATTTCGAACTTTTAACGTTCGAAGAAAGAAACTTGCGTATCAAGTAACGGTTCTCTCATATTTTCCTCAAACTCGAGAAAGTTCGTTAGCGAAAGGAAGATACGACCGAGTGGAAAACGAGCCGAAGAGAATGACAGAATGAAAAATATCTAAACACACAGAATAACAACCAATTACGAAATTACGAAGAAAAAGTCATGCAAATATAAGTCGTATAACAAATAAATTTCGTAAAACACCGATAAACATTGTGTTTTGTTCGTTGTTAGTTTGTTACCAACCTGTATATGTAAATGATACTATGTCGCGTTAATTCGAATCCAAAATTTCAGAGTTTGGACAGAAATCGTAAGAAATTTCGATGTACAACGTACTTTTCAATTTTTACTTTTCTACCTTTCTTTTTTCACAATGCTTTTGTTGTTATTTCTATACTCAGTGGTAGGATCACAATAGCTGTTATTATATTGAGTGGATAAATCTATCACACCGTTCTGAGCCAAAAAAACCTTTATTGCACGTACATACATGGACTAGGGATAAAAACAAAAGAACGACTTAAACCTATCGATTAAATCTATCGATTGTAACTAGAACTATCTTCTAGTTACTATTTTTTGTAACTAGCGCATCTGCATACAAATGGCGGCCACGAACTCACGTTGTCACTTTCAACAGCTCTGTTACGTAACGCGAGATTATAAAAGCTGAGAATAAAACGAACAATGGTACATTTTACTTTCTGATATAATCCCTGTGAGAAAATACAAAATCGTAACGTACATCGAAAAACAAATTTTCGTTCCGCGTGAAATGTCGAGAAATTCTTCCTTTCTTCCTGTGTGTTGGACGACAGACGAATGACACGTCAGATGACTGGTGATTCCTTAGCGTAGAAAAGTGAATTGAAATATTCACGAAGCTCGATGTACTGTTAACCAATTAACTGTGGAATTTAGTTTTAGAAATCAATGTGAATAAAATGCAAATAAAGATAAGCGACGACGAGTATACACGTCGAACACAGAGAAAATGCGTTATGTGTTCCTGTTATAAGTTTTACGACGACGTTAAACTAAAACGACGATGGCTTACATTTTTTTCTTCGAAGAAATTAATTATTTCCTATTATGCAAATAATTATTTCCTATACAAAATGTTAAAATTGCAACGGAATGATAAAATTCGTAAACAAGAAAAATATAAAAAGATAGAAGAAATTCAGTGGCTCTTCTCAGTGTGGTATTCCTCGAAACAGGATATCGCACAAAGTGGCACTTCGCAAATCTAACACCAGCAACGCGAAGTGGATTTGTTTTCAACGATATAACTGATATAAAATTAGGAAAATGTTTTTTGATGGGACGCATAGATTTCACGGTTGAACTCGTAGATGGTCGGGCAACTTTCGAAGCTCGTGTTCGTGGAATTGTATATTCGATAATTTATTCGACACACATTCGACCGAAAAACTGAATCGTATTATATTTGCTGTATCATATTTCGATCGTTATCGGGGAATACTCGACACACACACAGTAAAACATTCACTCAATTCGCGAGGAGACAAAATTGCGTAAACAATTCGGGCATAGCCGATATATCGGTGAAAATAATCAACCGAGTTTATAGAAAGGAATACACGTTGCACAGGGAACAACCGAAATAACAAAGAAACAAATCAAATTTTTCCTCGTAGAATACAAAGCAGTTTTACTGACGATATAAAGCGAACGTACCACTAAATAACATTTTTAGCGCTTCTTACTGAAATTTGGAATTTTTACGGTAAATGGTAATGTTTTATATTATACGACGAGTATATACAGACGAAACACACCGAGATTAACATTTTCCTCGGCGTGTTTTATTCGTGAAACGCGGTTAACTGTTCGAAAACGCTATCGATGATAGCTTTTCGAAAGACGTATAAATAAAACGGGGAAATAGAGCGAAATGAAATAACAACGCAGTCGTTCGATTTCTCGTTATGTCGTGTTGTTAAGAAGCAACGGAAATTAAATTTCAATTTTCCATTAGAACCGATGGAGGGATCAAACGACGATACGGTAAAAGAAATCGCATGATTCCACTCAAATGGCACCGTTTTGTCAACGCAGGCTAACGCCTGACCTTTCGTCGTTTCGATCAACATGGGTCAAACCGGCTGTGCTCTGTCAGATGTTCGGCCAAATGGTGTTTGCATTTGTCGTAGATAAAACGCTTGGAAAATTCGTCGCGCGCTAGTGCGCCTCTCCGCTTTCGGACGAAATCTCGGACCTTTTTTCTACTTTTCTAGTTTCCTACTTTTTCATTTTATCCGCTTTATACGATTTGCGAACGCGATCGTCTCTCAAAGGTTATTCTATCGTCGTACCGCTACTATTAGGTTGTCCGAAAAGTTTCTTTCGTTCTATGAGGAAATAATAATAGACGCATAACGTTTTTCATTTTATATTATTTCGTCGAATTACGTACGTTTTGTTCTGTTGGGATAAACAGCGCGACGTTTCACAGACTTGGTTTCACGTTTGTACGAAGGTGCACCGTTGTAAAAATCTTCTTTTTGCGAAAGAAAGACACCTTTCGAACAACCTAATACGTTGTATTCGTTTTATAAAGAAATAATAGACGCGCAATGTTTTTTTGTTTTATATCAGTTTATCGAATTATGCGCGAACATAATAATAGAAATATAAGGAAATGGATCGTACTTAATTCGATAAAATAATATGAAACAGAAATTGTTATTCATCTGGTATCACCTTGTGAAACGAAAGAAACTTTTCGGACAACCTAATACATCGAAAGACTACGGCTGAATAAATTCTCTAAAAACGAAAATGTTTTTAATCGAATTAAACGATCGAGATGGCCGTAATACGTTTATAGGATTTTACGAATACCTGCCGGGCGTTGAACGTTCGATGTGCTGCTCAAATACCCATAAGCGATTTTTCTTTCTCGAGACGATTCCCTTTTGTTCACGAACAACCTGAAAATGGAAAAAATATGTGTTCGTGATAATCGTAACGATGTCGTTAACCGATTTATCGATGAATCGTTACGTGCGCTTTACGCTCTTTGCAAAATTCACGTCCACGACGAATATTGTTACGCGCGAATTAATCGAGTAAACGATGCTTAAGACGGTTTAAAATTATTCCTGATATATACAACTATAAATAGGAAATGATACAAAGAACAGTGTTTCAATATCGTCTATGATAAAATGTTTAGTTTCGAAAGCTCTGTTAAATTTGTTATAGCAAAATTAATAGAAATGATAGCCTTAACGAATTATCTTTTGTATTCGTAAGAGGTCCGACGATTTCTTTGTTATGGAAAAATAATTTCAGCGATATTTTTCGCTTTTAACGTGTTTGCAACGCGTACACGCTTATATCCTCGCCTGTTGCGCGTTATACGTTATAAACGTATGTGCATAATTTTCTATCTACAAATACGCGCAGCTTTTAACGAAGCAGAGCGAAACGTTTGTAAAATTGAAATGCTAGAACGATGTTTTCGATAAAATTCTTTGTGCTCGACAGGTTGAATTGCGAGACCGATTCGTTTAAAAGTGCAATTTTCGAGGAATTAAACGCACGAAATTAGCAATTCTGAGTATTACGTGTAGTTTCTTTGCCACGGCTTTGTCATATTCGTTTTTATCTTCGTTATTGTTCAACAGGTTATTCGCAGCAACTCGTACGACAAAATAGAAGAGTGTACGTTACGTTGATTCAAATTTCTTCCTTTCAACCATATAATCGGCTTCGTTTCGCATAAAACGATATTATCGAAACATTGGCATAGATAAAATCTGGTTTTGGAAAAATCAAGGAACATCGTGTGAAAATCGATCTTATTCCAAATTGTCTTAAATATTCTTTAACAAATACGTCGTATTCTTTCGTTCTATTACGTTTAAATTATCCTCTATGTTAACTATTCCCTTCGTTTACGTTCTTTTTCACTTTCCATCGTAATAGATCAGCCACGGATAGTCCATTCCGGGGAATAGTATCTCTCGATCGACGTGGCAACGGTCGAAAAGAAAGATTTAGGATATTGGCAACCGTTCGCCGATAAGGAGGACCATTTATCGCCGAAGGAGATCGGTTCTCTTAGATAGAACGTTCACAGAGCCCTGGGTCTTTTCATTTTATAGGATTAATGTAAGTCTAGAAATTGTACAGCCGAACTTTAAGACCTACGCAGCTTGATTCGAACGACGCTACTTCGTCCTGTACAAATTTTGATTTTTTTTTTCGATGAAACGCGTATTCACGGCAAAGTACCTTTTTCTGTAATCTTACCATGGCTTGCGAAAGTGTTCGAATAATCTTGATCGTCCCGAGGTGACGCGTATCTCGAACAATAGAAAACTCGGAAAATACCGAAAGGTCGGATGATACCGGCGTTCGTGCGGTAAAATCGTAGAAAAGATTTCGATAACATAACGTCGTACGTGTATTTCAGTTTAATTAACTATTTGATCGGTTAAAAGTTTAATTAATCTATTTACTTTGTTCGCGTGGTGTTGGCGTTAAAATTTCGAAAAAAAAAAAGAAAAAAACGTGCAGTTAGGATAAAGCTGAAAACACATCGTATAATACGAGACTCCATCGAAACTTCACTGTGCTGGCGGAAATTTTGCGTAGGATCGCGTATTATGCCAAACATTTTGAAATCCCGTTAGCGCCGTAACGAGACACACGACTATCGTGATTATGTTCGTTGCATCGGCTGCGACTCTTCAATTTTTGTACTTTCGAGTCTATTCATATTTTAACGAATAAAACGTATTTGTAACGTTGGGAGAAGATGTTTAATCGAGAAAATTGAAACGAAAATGTGCGATCTTTTTTCATTTTGTTCAAAGCGAAGCTATTTTGTACCAATTTGACCCAGACATAACTCGACCTAAACTGATCGTAAGGGCGTAGCAGGCTTTTTGTTTTATTTATTGAAAGCATACAGTTTGGTCAGGTTCCCCAAAATATTAGGTTGCCCCAAAAGTGTCATTCTTCTACGAATGTCTTTTACGACAATGCATCTTTATACAAACACGACAGCTAATCTGTCAGATGTCGCGGTCTTTACCTTAATAGAACAAAATGGAACGTACGTAGTTTGATAAAATAAGAAAAAACAACAAATGTCGTGCCTCTATTATTTTCTTATAAAACGAAAGACACTTTTGGGACAGCCTGATGTTTGAACTGTCGATTATTCGTCATGTTGAAATAAGCCAGAATATTTAGCGAGCTATATTTAGCGCTAATTGTACGTTTAAAGCTACCCTTCATTCTCTGTACTAATCTTTCGTTGTCCTAATTTTCGAGAAATGTCCTGTAACTTCCATGTACATTTTCCGATCCATTTCGAATATTTCCAATATAATCACAATACTCGCGTCTCGTTACAGCGCCAGCGAAATTTCAAAATATCTCTCGTGACACGCATCGTACATTCGTGAAAACATTCCGCGATAAACGTTCGAACACTTTCTTAAGCCACTGGGTATATCGTACCGAGTAATTTCGAAATTTCATTAGTCATTTCATTCGTTGTTTCATAACGAGACAAAACTATCGTGATTATACGTGCAAAATGTGGAACAGATTCGAAAATGTATCACAAAAGTATCGGAAAAATATACTTCGCGAAGATCGTCGAACTATTGGAAAATCCAATTTCGTTCGCTACATCGATAAGCCACGGTAGATAGCGAGAACGTTTTTGGGACCAATGGTACGTTCAAAACTATTGTTCATGCCGCGTACTAATTTTTCACTAATTCTAAATAAACTGCGTTCGCAAATAAATGTGCAGAATAACGTAATTTCCATCTGCATCGTCGGTTTCGTTTCAAATTTGACTGTTATAATTCGGATCCTCTCGCAGCGATTCCTGTCTCGTTACAGCGTTAAACAAACACTCGGAAAGTGTCGCCGCGTAATGCGCATTTGGAAAAAATTTTCCGCTGCGAACGTTCGAATAGCAGCGCGAGCCACCGCGCAAAAAGCGGGAAACAATTTTTCCTTGGGAAACTTGGAAGCTCGTGTCATCGTTTAGAGCACGTACCTGCGCTGTGTTTTATCGATGTTCGGTACTTTGAAGTCTAAGTATAAACCTTGCTTGCACGGTGCCACTAATCCGTGACAAATCGAGCAAAGTAGAGGCTGCATTTCATCGAATCAAGGAACGTTTGACGTGTACACCGTGACGTACAGAAACTTGTACATCTCTGAAAGCCAACGCTTTGATGTTTAACGGTGAATGCACACAATCCTCAGAAACGTTGCTGTCGTTGAAATTAAGCCAGTCGTTTCTGCCGGTGTACGCGGAATTTCCTTTCTACGGGCTCTCGCGTACAAACGTGTTTATGTTCATTTACACCGTGTTTCTAAACGCGAGGTCTAATCAGTTTGTAAAGCCGATTTATCGGTTTCTGTGCGTACAGTTCCGTCACCGTTCGTCGAACGAATCATGCAAACCAGGCAATTGCCCGATTTTAAGACGCGACGCGATAAACACGAACAGCTGGTTCAGTTGAACGATCATAATAATATCGTCGATCGGAACGTTCTACGTAAAATTAGTTAGAAATAATCCGCTTGTTGTAATCGAACTTGGGCTATTGGCATCGATTGTGGTAATTACATTTGAGCGGCGAGTGTAATTAGAAGAATACGAATCCTTGGAAATTTAGCGAATAGTTTCTAGAATAGGAGCATTTATCTTTTATACGATATCACACACAGCAGCTGGAGAACCCGGAGAAGCATTACGACCGCGAGAATTACGCTCAGTTAATAGACGCAAACGAACGAGAGACGAGTACTCTGGTAAGTTCGGCAAACAAATGTTATCTTGTTTCTAGAAATAATTGTTAATAAGGAATATGTTAACAAGGAATTTGCTAATAAGCGTAACGTTGTATTAAGCGTACGGTTCATGCTAAATATAAATTGTACGAATGCGACAACAGTTCGTAACAAATTGAGTTCGATAACGACAATGTTAATTGTCTATCGTCTGTGCAACGTTATGCGGCGATTATCATCTTCTCGAAAAATTGCAAATGCCGAAACGACGGTAATTAACGGATTCTGTATTGTTATAAAATAAATTCTAGGTAGTTTTAAAGCGAAAGATTCATACTGTTTGAATAAATTCTCGTTCGTAAGTATTTGCGCAAATGCTGGTCTCGTGCGAAGCGCGATAATTAAAATTGCGGATTTTTGCGCATTCACGGGAGATTTGAAGACGCAAATATTCCCAAATCATACGCAATACACGCAAGAAGATATAAAATTGCACGAAGTAAATACACAAATATTTGAGATATAATTGGAGATGAAACTTTCAGCCAATCGATCCAATCGAATCGGTAGCCTTTCTAAAACCGATCTCTACTTTCAAATCTACTTTAAATTTCACCCTGTTTTTATGAGAAAATTCTCAAACTAATATGATGCTCCCCGGAGAGTTCTTCTTTGCCTTCTCTTTCGCTCTCCACTCGTCTCCCCCTAGAGAGCAGAGTAATAGGGCTACGTGTGCTCGTAGTCGGAGACAAAATTGGCGTTCAGGTGATATTCTACGAGAACTTATTTTTCTAGATGACTCGTAACCCTGGCAAGTGTCAGTCTTTAATACCTTAACGTACAATTTTGCTCCGCCTAACCGGTCAAAGATGCGCAATTTCTTCCTCGATCTACGTCCGCGATCTAACGACGCTCGATTATACGCACACAGAGACGCGCAAAGATACTCACTCGAAGACTCTTAGAAACTTCTCGCGCGTATATTATACGAAACATTTCGAAATTTCATTAGCAACACGACGAGCCACGACTATACGTGATTGTGAAATTTCTGAAATTTCTAATTTCTCTGCAAAATCGTATGCAGAAGTTATATGAAATATTTGTCGCGCAAAGGCGATCAAAATATTTGAGCAGTCAATTTCATTGATATTTTGTCCTCTTAATAATTAATAAAATATTGATCATAAAAGAAAACATACTTGTTCATTAATACGTACTCGCAAATTAATTTCACTGATATTTTTTTCGTTGATAACGGAGAAGTAAACATACCTGATTATTAATACAAATTAGACAATGAGACAAAATAGTTCTGACAACATAGTTGGAAATAAATTTCATTGATATTTTGTCCTCTTAATAATTAATATAATATTGATCATAAAAGAAAACATACTTGTTTATTAATACGTACTCGCAAATTAATTTCACTGATATTTTGTTTCGTTGATAACGGAGAAGAAAACATACTTGATTATTAATACAAATTAAACAATGAGACAAAATAGTTTTGACAACATAGTTGGAAATAAATTTCATTGATATTTTGTTCTGTTAATAATTAATAAAATATTGATCATAAAAGAAAACATACTTCTTTATTAATACGTACTCGCAAATTAATTTCACTGATATTTTGTTTCGTTGATAACGGAGAAGAAAACATACTTGATTATTAATACAAATTAGACAATGAGACAAAATAGTTTTGACAACATAGTTGGAAATAAATTTCATTGATACTTTGTTCTGTTAATAATTAATAAAATATCGATCATAAAAGAAAAATACCGATAGTCGTAAGGCATTTTAGCAGGCAACGGTGTATAAATGGGAAGTACGGTAAAATGGAAGATGACGTCCGGCATTATCTGCCTGTTCATTTTACGCAGCTGCGAAGTTAAATTGAAATTCACGTATTTACAGAAAGTAATATCCTCCTCTAAGTGACGGTGCTAAAATGGTCAACAGAAATGGGCTACGTCAGTCAGAGCTTTCAATTACAGGGACGAAGTTGAAGAGGACTCTGCAGAAATTATATATATGGAAAGATACAACTAATTGTTACTAGTCTTATCATCTTTTTAATTCTAATTTTTAATTCCCCCACATAGTTGATTATTTTATTTTTTTATCAATTTTACATAGTCGACGAAAGGTAATCGTGTTCAATTACAACTCTCTACTTTGTTTTTTGATAATTTGTCATTTAACCAGTTGACGTTTGAAAACGACGAACGTTTTCGATATTAATTAAAAAAAGCTTCGCGTTACGCAGCTGTATCGATTATGTTAAATATACATGCTTTGAATAAATAGAATTAAAAAGCGAGAAGAAATTAAGAAACAAGGAATTAATCAAATTTAGGAAAAAAGATCAGCGTCTCTGTTAAATTATAAACGTTGTTTATATTAAATAATATTACTCCTGTATTGTTGATAGAATTTGTTTACTACATATATATATAAAAAAATGTATAAATAAAAAAATTGTACAGTGTATAAGTATAGCAAATGAAGCTACAGTGCAGCCTGAAAAGTAGTATAAGACAGTGACTAGTCAGACGCGAGTGTTTCACCGATCGTTCGACGTTTCTTATTATCACTAACGTGGATAGTTTTATGAATTTGCCGAGGTAAATTAATATTTCTTTGTTATCTAGTAAAAAAATGGATCGGTGTTCCATCAATGATCGAAGAAAGGAATTAAATATTAATAAATTATCATATATATTAAATTAATTAAGAATTAATTATCGTGCTTTAATTAGGATATGTAAAATAACGAATACAAAGATCTAAGGTGTCATGATTAATAAACACAGTGACGTGTGATTAAAATTACTTCCTTCGTCGTGTTTTAATTTTACGCTGCATTCCGACGATTCAATTCCCGAAAGTTCTTAATTTCATTCTCCGGAATTTATAATTCTTGAAGCGAATTCCTGCCAAGGAATTTATATTACCGTTTATATACGTCTAGAATTATATTTTGATCAATTTGTTCTGACTGAACTTGGCGAATTATTTCCAACCCGCTGCAGCTACGTGCACAATCATAAATCGCGAATTTCGGTCACAATAGTTGAAGTTGCCGGTTCAACTACGAACATCATCAATTTCTCGCGTCGTAAAACTTTCATGATTTTCAAAAGTTCCAGAAATATTAAATATCTTTGCGCATTAAACGACAGGCTGCATGCAAGCAGCCCCGGCTTTTACACCGACGAAAATTACGATCGATTTCCGATCGTTGTACGTTGTAAATTGTTATATCAGAATAAGAGGAATAATTAATTGCGCGAAATCAGACGAGCAATTTGTCTTTCTGTGTCTCGATATCTGGAAATTGATAAACAATTACCGCGTCGTGCGTTGGTCACATTGTCAATGAAAATTATTGTTAGCAGACATTAACCCTTATCTCGGAAATTAAATTTGCTCCTACAACAAATTAACGCCACGATAAAAGATCGCTGTAATACTAAACACAAATATTTGGACCTGAATATTTCGCATTTAGAAGCAGGAAAGGACGGGACCTGCACGTGAACTGTCTTTAGACACGTCGCTCGCAGATAATAGAGCGATAGAGTCATCCTCGGCAAAGGAATATAAAAAATTGGATGACAGCAGAAGGAGCAAGTTACGTCGAGCGGAAAGGAAAGGCCGCGAGACTGTACGCGATTTAGATACTGCGATGAACGCGGGGGCGATAGATATTGACAAGAAGGTAACAGAAAGATACGCGGAATCTATGAAAACAGAAAGAAAGAGACGTGACAACGTATAAAGAAATAATGTAAAGTAAGGAGAATGAATAAAGAGGTAGAAAAAATGCCAGAAAGAGGAGTTCACAGCGAATATTCGAAATAGAGGAAATAAGGGAAATAAGGGAACGAAGAAATAAAAGATAAAGAAACGAAAGGAACAGGCAAGAGAAGAGATAAAAGAACAGTAAATATACGTAATAAGTAAAAAAAAATGAAAAATATAAAAAAATAAAAAAAGCGATACCACGTGCTGCGAGAAGGGAATCGTGAAATAAAAATCCTTAAATAAAGGTGGGAAAAAATGAAGGTAAATAAAAGTTAGAAAATTGCGCGTTAAAGGGACTGATCAAAGATTTGGACGAAGCGTAGTATCGCAAAATTCAGCCGGAAGGAAGACGCGATTTGAGCCAGGCCTCCGCTCCAATCAATCGACTACACTCGAATGCGATTTCTTGAAAGATATCGAGTGATATCCAATAAAGCAAAGACCTGGTGAGTGCAGCTTTAGATAGTCTATCGATCGCCTCGCAACCACGGTTCAACCCTTAGAGGTACAAAGTTAAAGCGTACAGGGAGTTATAATATCGGACCGCTTCTTTCTTCTTCTTTCTTTCTTTTCTTTTCTTTTTTCTTTTTTTTTTTTTTGTTTGTTGTTTTATTTATACGATCATGTATAGCGTGGAGGTTGCTACCGGTTACACACCATGTGTTGTATCCCACATCAGGCATGCAACCCCCTCGTACGTGTACTTTCTACGTCACACCGTCGATGCATTTTTGACGTCACGTGTTGTTTGCAGTATCGAGAACAGCGTGGTTTGAACGATCGTCGCGATGTTGCACGAACGAGAACTGTCGACTATTTTACTTCCACATCGTCGTTTATCAACTTCCCCAATGAAAAACAACACGACCCATTTAAGACTCGAGCGAGTTTCTTCGTAATAAGTACTCGATATTAAACGCCGAGTACAACGTAGCGACGTTATCGACTTTCGTAATAAAAATTATCTCTATTTCTTGTTTCAGGGGAAACTCGAAAAGACGAAGAAGAAGTTGTCTCAGCGTAGTTTTAATATATAGATATACACGGGAAAGACAAAAATAGAGGAGACAGTTCAACGTGTGCAAGTTTGATGCACCGAGCCCGGGCCGAGTGATACGAAGAAGCAAGCACCGTGTGATTCCTTGCGGAAATATAAGTAAAAAATATGTAGAATAGAATTTTTGCATTCTCGGCTTGGTTGTCGAGAAAATCGAGTTTGAAAATTTATCAAGCATACCGGAACGTGGGTAATTCCCGACTGGACGGGACTGAATAATCGACAGGGTGGTCATTCTACGTGTGAAAACAAGTCGAAAATGTGAAGTAACGTTTTCCCGTTTAAGGCTTCATTTTCCAGATAATAAATGTTAACGAATAAATGAGAAATTTTCAAATTTATTTCTCTCGGAAACAAAGCGTCCAGCGAAGAAATTTCCCCATTTATTTTCACACGTGAAACCACCTCCTGTCGATTATCTAGTCCTATTTAGTCCGGAACCTACCCTCGTTTAAGTATACTTGATAAATTTGCAAATTCGATTTTCTCGCAAACTATGCCGAGAATGACAAAATGTTATGTTTAGAATAAAAATTAGATAATAGAAGAAAATTAGATAACGGTAAATAGAAAATAACATTTTGTCAGTATATATATATATAATTATATATATAATTTATTAAATTTCGTTTGCCGGCTACAAAATGAGATTGATCTACACACGTAGATCTCTCATTCACGCTGTCATTCAACCTCGATACACGGATTAAATATAGATTATTACATGTATAATTAACTTACTGTTGCAAATTTAACGTAGAAATAATATTTGGACTCACAGGTCTTCGCATGGAACATTGTTTAAGTCGAATTTGTTATTGGTACTAGTATAGTACACTCTGTAGCATCAACATTGCATTAATTATCCAAGTTTATTATTATTATTATTATTATTATTATTATTATTATTATTATTATTATTATTATTATTATTACTATCTGTTTATAGCAGCGAGGCTTGAAGGACAGTGCAGTCTCTGTTACAAAACACGCACGTTTCATGTTAATTGGTGAAGTAAATTAACACGTGAGAACGACGAATATAATTTCTCTTTAATCGATAGAGCACTGTCGAAATATTCAACGAATACAAAATCACAACACGTAAATAGGAAAGCGATAAAAGTCAACGATTCGTTTATCGCAGAAATTTCTAATTTCAACGACGTTTCAAACGTTATTCCAGCGTATGTTGCTCGAAATTGAATAGAAATTCGTGCAAGTTCGTAGTTAATAACGTTAGAGAAACGAATAGCGCGTTGATAATTTGTAACTCGTATTAGTTCGTGAAAGTTTGCGTATTACGTGTTCCGGTCGAAAAGTTTATTGACTTGATAGATTAATGTAACATTGCGACAGTGTGGCAAAGAATACGTGTTCAACATTCGATTAATATTACCCCCTTCGCTTGAAATTAACTTCTTCTTGAAAATTTAATATCGATAGGACAAAGAGGATATCACGCGGATCATCTCGAGATCAGAAATTAAATTACTTGGTAATTCGATGTTAAAATTTCTTAGTATGCATAATGTGTTTTAATAATTGAATACACGGAGGATTAACTTGCGAAATTCTTCGTATTCGGTGATTACCGATAAACTTCGATCGAGTTATCGACGAATTAATTTGAGTATATTAAATTTCAGGATTGAACGTTCCTAAGAACTTACGATGATATTATTCATCGAATTATAACGAAACAATTAGCTAGCAATTCGTTCGTTCCATTATTTTTATTATGTATATGTCGAACAAAAATTTCATACGTTTCTCGTACCTACTACGTGGTAGACATAATTTATTAACTATGGTTTGTGACCATTTATAATTTAATAATCATTTAAAGTTGAAATACGATATAATATCCCGGCGAAGTTATTCCTTGACTATCACAATGAATTTTAATAGCAACAAATTTGATATATAAACGTAATAATGAATGCAACGAAAGTAAAGGTATTATATTCACTTTCGTTAAAGTAATCGGTTAACCATTAGAGTAGAATCTAACGATTATCAATATTAAAGAGCATCGCTTGTTTACTTCTTACAGCTTCGCCGCCTTCCGCGTATTTTATATTTTTGCTCGACGTTTTAATTTTAGTACACGAACAACTTTCATAAATCGCGAGAGCTAATCTGTTACAATGTAATCAGAAATGATAATTAAAAACTGAGCAGGTTAATTAGCCTAGTTCCATAAAGGACCAAATTAAAAATCCAATCAACAACGTACTTGAGCCAAGCTTAAATTCAATGCATGTGTTAAATTAATGTTTCAACTTATTAATAATTCAACGATATTCTCCGCTGTATTGATCTTTTTTTTTTTTTTTTTTTTTTTAATTCAAAACGAAATACAATAGCCTGTGTTTTTTTTTTATTTATTACCGTTACACGCTGTCGCTATTATCAGTCGTTTCGAAAAACTAGAAATAACAGGGAATTAAATTTCTATATATCCGTCGCTCGTTACATTACATCGACGTTTTATAGATATTTATAACGACGGTCTCTGACATTTACGTTGTCGATCGATGTAAGATAAATGAATTTCAGGAACGAAGAGAATTGACATTTGATCATTTCAATTGCAATTACGCGTAATCAGAAACCATTTCGATAAAGGGAAATTTAATCTTACAAATACGAAATAACCCGATCGGATCGTCAAAATATTTTTAACCCTTCGATAAATAGATACAGTAGAGGCTGTTCGATTTTGAAACTAAAATCTGAATTTTCATCTCAGTTATCACGGCGTAACGGAGAACCTTTAGTACCTTTAACGTTCAAGTGCGTCCCAGTATAAAAGGAAGAACTTAACGATTAAACGCACGTTAGATTGATTTTTATGAAACAGGTATAACAATAAATGAAATTACCTCGCAAACTTTCACTCAGCGTTTCGTCTATCCTTGGTTCGTACGAATACCGGAAAATTCTATTTTATCATATCATTTACCTGGTAATCCTGATTAATTATTTTCTAATGTTATAGAAAACCAGCAGGTGTTGCAACGTTCATTAACGAGCATGTGGCCATGAGATGTAAATTATACCTTTTAATAAACAATTTCATTTGCCGTGGAAATTGAAGTTAGGACGTTTTAACGCCTTTTTTTATTCCTCTTTTTTTTTGCTGGTTATGACGCTATAACCGTAACGCACTGGCAATGGTAATAATGTTTTTACACTTTCTTCTGTTCATATTATGTTAGACATAAATATACGTGAAATACGATAAACATATAATAATAATAATAGTAATAATAGTCGTTTATAGGTTTCCACTTACAGCGATGTTATCTCGATGGGTGCAGAGGTTTTTCTGATTTTATTCTTAACCAGTAGACTGTTGCGACCTGTTTGAAACGACGAGTATACTCGTCAAACACAAAGTGACTGTTACAATACAGAATTAAGTTGTAACGAAACGACCGTTTCATTTTTTAATGTTATTACCAACAGGGTTCGTCGTAAGGCAAAATATTACCATTTCTTCGTGACGATTATACTCGTCGAAAACGGCTAACTGGTCAAGTCTATCCGTTTAACGTTCTTATCATTTTCCACAGCTACCTGGTTTCTCCCTACGAAATTTTCTATTTTCCTCTTAGAAAATTTCTACGGAGGCGAGTTCCATTGTCGCAAATTTAACTCCTCGAGCAATCGAACAATTTATGGGATGGTCCAACAACCATAATAGGTACGGTAACGCAATGAAAATAATATAATACACAGATATAACGTATAAATTAATTATATCACGTAACATGGAATGATATATCATCGATAATGTCATTACCAAAGCGTCGATCTGAATAGTTTCGTTTAAGTTTGGTAGCTAATCGCTAGCAAACTGCATCGTAATAAATTATCCTGGCTGATAGGAAGCAATTATACAAATTGAACGCGTGAATAGTCCCAGGAATCGTCTGAAGAAAGCATTATCTCTTGGAAATTTCATTAGAAGGTAAACACTGCGTGGGTGGAACCCTATCTGTAAATTTGCAGTTATTTCTTATTGGATGATCTTCTCATTAATTTTACAGAGGGGGTGCTAACAAGCGGACTGACGAGCGAGGGTAACATTCCCTCTTGAACGCTTCTGCGAATTCTCCGTTGCCTTTGCCAGCTTTCTCGCCGATTATACAAAATCTATCAGGCGAGAATTTATCAATAGACCGCAGATGGTCGTATAAATTAATATCTTTGTAAATACTATTGCCGGAACGGAGCTTAAATAAAGTACTTTGCCTCTGATATTTCACATACTTTCGCCGTGTTACGCACGAATTTTCTAACGAACGTATAGATATTGAAAATGCCTGCTTGAAAACCACAAATACGATGAGTTCGTGTTCGTTCATTCGATGGCATTCGTGTCGCTTGTTGACTAGAAAGAAATATTTCGATAAATAAGAAACAATCGATAAATAATAATTATATAAATAAATCTAGAATATTTTGCAAAGGAACAGTAATATTGGATCAACTCTTCTGTTGGACAAACTTAATAAACTTGATTGCGAAAGATAAAATTCTCGATCGTTGATCAAAGCAAACTCGAAGATGCAAAGACGCCTCTCTACACGCTGGAAACATAAAAATTCACAAGATGAAGTAAAAGAACGAAATCGTAAATTTGAAGGGACAGAGTCGCTGTTCCGATGTAAGCGAGATGTCATTAACTTTCACTCTCACCTGCGAATGGTCATAAATGTGTCAAAGCGTACAGAAGACAGCAGGGAGAAACGGTATATAGCATCGATAAAACTTTTATTATTAAAAAAAAAATTACCACACTCGAAGTTTTTATTTGGGGACTTCGAAACGCTCCCTGCAACCTTTAACGCCCTCCTGTATCTCCTTCTTTTTATACCTCGAAAGCAGTTTTACAAGTTTCCTACCCTTTTCATTATTTCAGACATAATAAGAAGGTATTTTTAAGATGAAAAGGACAGCACGTTTATCATCGATGTCAGCCCGCTTAGATTCTATGGTAAATTCATACAGAATATCTTAACCAGTTAGTCGTCCTTTGACGAGTATACTCGTCACGAAGAAATGACGATATCTTGCGTTATGACGAGTATTCTCGTCACGAAGAAATGACGACATCTTGCGTTATGACGATTATACTCGTCACGAAGAAATGACGACATCTTGCGTTTTGACGAGTATACTCGTCATGCGTAAAAAATAGTTAAAATTTGCTGTTTCAATTGCGATAAATTCCAGCAATAAAATTGAAAAATAAAAAAGTCGTTTCGTTACAACTTAACATTAGAACTACCGATAGTTAACACGAAGCTATTTCTACCAAAATCAGTGAAAATGACTGGTCTTTAAAAAATACGTAATAATAGAATATTTTTATATTTATTTATTTATTACTTTCTTACAGAAGCAATTCCATGTTATGTAGTACATTTTTGGGATTATTAATCCATCTGGGACTATCATCCCCCTAAACTAGGGTTGACACATTTATAAAATTGTAGAACCAATCATTTTGACCGGTGTGGTATTTCTAGTGTTAGCATCTAGCGATCGATCCGGAATTTTCCTGATAACTGATATCATTATATCGAGTGATACGCAGTAAAAATTTTAAGAACGCGTGAGAAGTTGTACAAAACGAGGAAACTGGTTAATTGGGATTCGATAAACAGATTGTGGGACCCTTTTACACTTTGACAAGTACCGGTCATTTTGACTGCTATCGGTATAAATAGCCTCGATACAAAATTATTTTGAGTTTGAATACATAAAGAAACAAAATAAAATTCATTACATTATTCTTTTAGTTATCGTTGCAAAAGCCATTACATCATTGCGGAAAAAAATATAACATGAAGTAGGAATTTTAAAATGAAATTGTAAAATCAGTCAATTTGACTGATGTGACAGTTTTAATGTTAATTCCATACTGCAACAGTTGCACATAACCTGTGTTTGACGAGTATACTCGTCATCGCTTACTTCTCGCGACGCATTTTGGAAACACGTTTTTCAAACAGGTGGCAACAGTCGAGTGGTCATGTAGATTATTAGCAACTTCGTCAAGAAAGTTTCTAATTTTATGAAGGAAACGTAAAATGTAGAAATTGATAATTTTACACACGAGAAAAATGTAAAAATTGTATAGCTCGTCCAGTTGCTACCTCCCTTTCGGAATATTTTAGAAATCATCTACAAGATCATATTGGCCATTAATTCTCAATCTTTTCGTCCCCTTCGTGTCTCTTATGCCAGATTGAAGGGAATGTCGACGATAATTTACCCTCCACCCTTGGTGAATAACTTTCAGATAGAAATGGCGGAACCTTCAAGATATATCGAATGATATTTATTAAGCCGTCCCATTAGGGTGAACGAGAACGGAATGTAGCATTAACTTGGTACATAAAATCCCACCCCACTTCGCCCCCAGTATATTGCTTGTACGGTTCTGCAACTATGTAACATTTGTCCTTAATGCGATACAAGTATGAGAAGAGCTCCGGTATGTTGCGGCCTAAGTATCGCGAATTGCGAGCGCAATAAAAATTTTAATGCTACAACAAGGAAAAGAACGTTGCGATTTGTTTAATTCTTTTAATTCGAATCGTGAAAAAAGGACATGTTGATTCAAAATGATAGCAGTAATCCGTAGTATGAAAAAAGTAAATCGTGCGTTAATTTGAATTTTTCAAAATATTTGTTCAGGTGGCGAATCGAAGAGATGAAAGGTGAACGGAAGGTTGAAAGATTTCGGAATAGATTATTTTTTTAACGTTCTGTACGTATGCGAATCTTCAAAAGGTGTTAGAATTTTCGTTGCTCTAAGCCCAGATAAAAAAAGCTTGAAAAATAAACGTCCCTCCGCCTTGTTCGTCGCGAAAACTCAAATCGTTTGGTCTGACCCTACGAAGAATTTATCCAGTTGCGAAGGATGTTGCGATAGTTTTGCTGTTCACTGTACACGACCATTCTATGGCAAATCGATCATTTTTTCGCGTCGATGTCAGGGATTCCTTTTTTCCCAACTTGCCAACTCGAGAAAGCGAAAAAACTTTCGACAGATCTAACGCACGAAGATGGAAGAGATCGATTTACGTAACTGGAAAGACGCGTAGCTATCTTTGAATAAATAAAAAAGTTACATATTATTTAAACGAAAAAGGTCGTTTCAACAAAGATCCATTGTCCCTATCGCGCTGCTCTCTTTTCTGTGATCTTTACACATTCATTAGTATCATGGTCATATGGCACTTTTAACGCTGTTTCGGCCACGTAACGAGCTATCCTAACCACATTGAACTACCACGGAAAATGCAGTCGAACAAGCAGACTAACGCCAATGATTCATGGACTCGTAGCAAACGAAAATTAATCGCTGCGAGCCTTTTTCGTGTCGTTAGTGAATACTTTGTATGTATGTACGTACATTTATACATGTAGCCTGCTCCGGATATACAGACTAACAGATAATAACCGAAGAGAAATATCCAGGCTGTGTCACGCGACAAAACCCACTGGCATGATTTAGGATACCACCAGTGATAAAGGATATGCATCTATTATTTACAGTGATAAAAATTGTATTACTTTCTTCTCACAGTACTGTGTGTAACTAGACTGCGAATATTTATTGCGCGTTCATATTTCCACGAAAATAATTAGGAGAACGACACTTGAACAGGAAGTTGTCGTTATTTATTAAATATTATATTAGATCGTGGCAAAAGTTTCTTTCGTTCTAGAAGGAAATCACAGACGCGCGATATTTTTCTGTTTTCTATTATTTCATTGAATTACGTACGATCCATTTTGTTCTATTAAGATGAAGATCGCATTGTTTGATCGAATTTTCGTGTTCGTATGAAGATGCGTTGTCGTAAGAGACATGTTTGTAAAAGAAAGATTCTTTCGGGACAAGCAACAGGTACTCTACTTTGGATATTTTATACCTTTTTTCGACATTCGATACGTTTTTACACGTTATGAGCACGTTGTATGCATTTCTGCATGATTTCAGATTTCTCTTGAACGTTCAAAAAGACCACGATATACATATTCCAACGAAGACAACTAAAAACGCGCTTCGCTAACCAGGCAATACATCAACGCGCAAATTCAACAAATCGTGGAACTTTGAGATTGCACGCAGAGAGTACGTAGATGCGTATCGAGCAATTTTTATTTTCTGTCGCGATTCACCCTCAGAGAGCGAAATCCACCGCTGAAAATTGTCCGCTATAGCTGTAACATTGAGAGATACTTTTATCGAACGATAGCGCTGATCGAAAGATGTAACTCTCGTCCGAGAAGTTTCTTTCTATGTACTTGCGGTTCGAAAGCTACAACGGAAAATCGGAAAGTAGGCCGATTCTCAGAGGTGAATTTCATCCCCTTAGAGCGACTTTGGACAGCGAAAGAATGTCCTGTACGGGTCTCGAAAGTTTCATAATCTTTCGAAACTTGCCCTGTAAGTAGAAAATTTGTTTATCTATTTTGAATATTTTATACGCTTCAGCATTGTTACGTACATTCTGCGTACACGTTTTCGAATTTCTCATAAACGCAGAGAAAACGTACGTGACAACTGTTCCATGCACCTTGTTTTTTAAAAATGAACGACGATCGCAAGAACTTGTAACGTTGAAAAACGAGCCACTGACTCTCGTCGTTGATCTTTCAGATCATTCTCCCTTTTATTTAATTACAGCTAAGTGGAAAACATCGATAGCGAACACAACGTCGTCGATATCCCGTACGATACGCCGTGTTACGATATTACGGTGAACTTCATTTGTCAGCATCGGCTTCTCGTTGTCTTCTGCTTGCGATCTGATCTTTACGATTCTTGCGAATACACCTTTCAACGGCGCTTTAAACTCGTCGTCGTTTTCCAGGACAGCGCACACCGCGCCCGATATTTCGCTTTCTCTTGCTGGCGGATAAATGCCAGTAAAAGCTCCGGATCGATAAGGGACACGGTATGTTAAATTCTTTTTCTTCGAAACAGTTACAAGTCTGATGCAGCTTTCGATTTCTCTGAGAAGCGATTCGCGCGATAATCGTTTCCCTTTACGACGGTTCTGTGAAAAGCTTCACACGCTTTTCCGTTACACACGACACATCGTCACCCTTTCTATCGAATAATCCAAGCCGTTCGACAAGATCAATTCCGCTAAATTCCTGTCTCTCGTTACTCCTCGCGTAGAAGATTTATTAAGTTGAAATTTCACAGATAGCAGCTGGTAAGCTACTCGCAAGTTGCTCGCAAGTCCTTTCGTAACTTGTATCTCGTTCGTGCATCGTGTTTCTGCATATTCTTCCCAATAAATTCTAATTAAGCTGCGGATCCATATTTTGGAGAGTGTAAAAAGGTAGATTCTCGGTTGAAAATTGTCCTGCCAACTAATTGCTGTAGAAAACGCTACTTTGTATATATTTTACATATTTTATATATTTTTTCGTATTTCGTATTCGTTTCGAATCTCCTATGAATGTAAAAAAATGTGCAATAGCAGTATAATTGATCGCGTGGTATTAAGATCTTCCCGTTTAATTACAAGGCGGTCACAAAGCGGAAAGGTCAACGAAAATATTCTTGTCGCGCTTCTTCTCCTCTGCGATCTTCCGAGACGTTAAGAAAATCGAAATTGTAGGATTTTAAAAAAGAACGCAAGACTTTGACGTTATTGAGAAAAATATTTTGACGCGAAACGATATCGCGATAAAGCTTGCTTAAGCTCGGTATTATCTCGAACGTAGAATAAACTTCTGCCCTTTTTTTAACTCGTCGAAGCTGCCTTAAGTTGTTTTAGCTGTCATCTCGCGCTACTTTCACGATCATTAAAAATTTCTCTCGGAAATTCCAACGAGAAGCAAAATTAAATAAATCGACGTGCATAGTAATTGCGCTTTGTTATCGCGACAAGAATCGCGTTGGTAGGGACGCAGTTGCAGCTTTTTTATTCGCGGCGAAAACGTTCATTTTTGACATTGTCAGTTTCGTTTGGATAGAAAATGGAAAAAATAAAGGGAAATAATTCGGATGTCTTACTCGGCAACTTTGCCTTCTTAATTAGCAGCGAGTCGACGACTTGTACGAAAATCTCCACACTAGTCAGCAGCGGCTAATCGCGACAAATGGCGTGCAACGATGTGCAACTTGTCCTACAGCCGCGAAAAAAGCTATTCAGCTCGTTCGAGCAGATTCAGCAATTTTAACGGTATAAAACATGTCCAACGTTTCGTGGAAAATTTTATCTGCGCTCTGTTTTTCTTTTATCGTTTTATTTTCGTGACTTGGAGATCACTTCCAGGCTGAGCAAAGGGAATGTTTTAATACGAGATCAAAAGGGGGAACAGCAGCCTATCAAATCGAACGATGGAAGATTTTTTAAAATAGATGACAAATCCGCCAAGTTCTGCGTCTCACTAACAGCATAACCAACTTTACAACTGCGTGATAACTAGATCGCTGATTTTCACGCGTAAATTCAATCGTACCTTTATCGAAGCGATAAAAAATATCTTTTAATAAAATTTCGCATCGATGGAATTACGAATTTTCATAAAAATATGTGAGCCGAATTAAAATTTGTTTCGTCCACTATCGATATTGCCACATCTACAACGTGTTTTTCGCTTCTCACGTTTCGCGTATTTTTTTCATGCTACGCGAATTTCCATAAATATATATATAGACATCCGCGGTCTAGTTGAAACCCCGATACCCTCAAACCGATGTATTTCGTTCGAAAATCAAATGAAACGATGTTTTTTTCGATAATTCGAGAAATTGGTTAACAGCGAATTCCATTTTGATTTGGTTTCATTGGACGCGTTCGCTTTAATTTCATTGGACGCTTTTTGCCTCGGTTCCCTGTCTTAAACATTTCCTCGGAAAATGAACATCTTAACGGACTTGATGAACGGCGCGGACTTAACGAAGGTAATTTTTTATACTCGCGGAATGATCTTTTTCAGAGAATCTTAACGATGGTCGAGCTGATAGAAGGAGCAATGCATTTCTCTTAAACGTTTTCGTTTAAATCATTACGAGATATTCGAACGAGTTGTAATCGACCATAAGCGTACTCGTAATTGAATTATTAATTATTTATTAGAACAAACGATAATTAATATATATTATTTCTCGACGAATACGTTTCTACGTGATGTATTTCTTTTTCGTGAGAATTATCTCCTGAATTTTCTACCGTTTTGTACACCATGGTAAATATTATATCTTCGTGAAATAGCTTGCACGATAAAAGTCTCTCGTACCTGCACGATAATAAAACTGTTTTTATTAAATCTCTTTCATTGTTTTCGAACAGCAAATCTATTCTCTGTTGCTTCTTATACGACGCGAAATATACGTTATACGATAGTGCGTTACCGTATAAAGGTTAAACTGTGTACCGTAAAAGGTCAGGCTACGATTGTTGAGAAAGTTGCTTTGAAAATAATGGAAAACGTCAAGATAAAATCTGCATTTCTATCGGTTTAATATCTTTGCATGGAATACGAATTTTATTAATTCCAAAACAATCGGCGTTATTTTCAGCAAGTTATTCGGTAAAAAATTCCGTCGATATTTCACAAACTGCTTGTTCAACGGATATTCCTTTCTCCGTGGTTGCACAGAATACACATTATTTTTTCATTTTTTTTTTCCTTATCGAACCTCTGAATTCGTATCACAGTTGCGCGTAAATATGTACGACGTAAAATTGCGTTAGACGCTTAATTTGCAATTCTTTCGAAGAATAAAAACACGCGAATAATCTCTGCGGTAAATTAATAAATTTACTTGAAGATTACTTGCGCGAGAAAAACGCTTTAAACGGCAAAATTGAGTAATTTTGATGTTTTACCGGAGAACGTTCTACGTACCGATGAAAATGCCGTATTATGAAATTTAACTGCGATTTTCCTTACCGAATAGCTATCACTAACACTGGAATATGGTGTCGCAACGTCGTTTCTGTGGAAAAAAAAATATAAATGTCGATAAACATTGGTCAATCGTTTCTTAGCTTTCGTCTATGCCATCGATCTCAACGAATGGAATTTCCTTTGCAAGTAACAACAGCCGACACGCATACGCCTCTCTACCCATACGTTTTCCTCCTTCGCGAATCTGGAATATATTAAGGCTGGACTACATCAAGTTTTCTCCTCCTGGCGAAAAACTTGTTTCTTGGCACTCGAGGTGATTTCTACGAGAACTCTTCGGTTAGCTTCGTACGCTGCGAGGCTACGCCGCCAAACTATACATCGCTTGATATCTCGAATCACTTTGAATCGCAAACAACTGCAGCACGAGCCAGAGAAGCGTTAAGATCGTAATGGATTGCCCTACACCGACCCCCGAACCGAGTGCCAAAACGCACTCGGCGCGCACTGTTCTTACTCGGTTCGAACCGAGGAGGAAAAAAAACCTCATCCTCGTTGATCGATAGAATCGTTCTGTTTTGTGTCTGTTGGGGTAAACGAAGTAGCACAAGGTACGTTCCATCACGTTGCGAAACTCGTTCGCGCATCGAAGGTAAATGAAGATACGTTTGAAGGAATGAATCCAATTAACTCCGCGAATTGGATGTGAATTCGAACAAAGCCAATAGGAAGCTGCGTCGATTCTCGAATTCTTCCAATAATTGGACAATAATGCCGGCCGCGGGTCAAAGATTGCCGCGCCGGGTTGAACGATAATCGATACTCGGCAGTTTTATCAACGAACAATACGCAAACTGTCGTTTCGCGACGGACGCTATCGATAGAGCTGACGATCGATGAGGCCACTCGAGAATCGTGCAAGGGACAGCAGTTATTTCTTTGCTATTATTCGGATTAAAGGTTTCCATGCACTTCACCACATTCGAATCGTTAAGTTTCACCGTTGTCGACGCACTTGCGTCCTCTGCTCCCATTGCGTCGCATCGAATTTTTGTTGTTCGCTGTTATTCAAAGTCATGTCAACCGCAAAGGCTTTCGGCTGTTACTTCGCGTTAATTCCATTCGAGGATCAAAAAGCGGAATAACCGCGTACCAATGGCGACATTAACGCGAAACAGGCGAGTTATTGTTCTCTCGAGTTTGCCAGCAACCTATTGTTTTATATTCGCTTCTCATCATCCTCGCTCTCCTGGGTAACACAGAATTTCAGTTACGTTTCTCCTTGGTTTACGTCTATGGTCTGCTCTTTCAACCAACGACCTTCGCGTCTCTCCTACTTAACATCTATGCTCGAAACTTGAAACTTGAACTTCACCTTCGAACGTACCTCTAACTACTTGTACTCTCGCTACGCCCAAACTTTGACAACGTACAGACGTACAAGATGTGAAACTCAGTGTGAGAATATGCAAAAGGTGTATCAACACGACGGACCACGGACAGGCCACGGAAGTCTATTACGAAACTTCAAGACACAAAGGGAAGTTGTGTAATTAAAGAAAAATAGTTCGACGTATCATTGCCAAGTAGCTCAATTTCCTTAACTTTGTCCTTTGACTGTCACGTCGAAATCACGTGTTTCGCTCAGCACGCCACGGGAGTATTTTTATTATTCCAAGCATATAATGGCAAAGTAATAATAAAATGATGATGTAAGTCAACATTCTTCCCCAAGGGACCGTTTATCTTATTGGTGGTCACGGGTGGTCACCGCGGAGCCTTGGTAACAGTTGATAGCGACATATTATAACAAGGCTTCGTTTATTTCAACAAACCATTCGCATTCGTTATTTCGTCGCAAGCAAAACGTCCAGAATATATTGTTGAAACGTGTAGAAGATATTAGTAAACAGTATTTGCTCGTTCTACATATAATAGTAAAATATGTGCACACTTCTAACTTCAATTATATGATTATAAAGCAGCATTTACGATTATCTTCTAAGCTGTGTTTATGCTAATACTCGTAGATTACCCCTCAGAGATATGGATGCAAACACTGTGCACCGTTAGATGCAAGATTCGTTCTCATTTCTTTTTATTGATGTTCTAATAAAAATGTTTAATCGTTCAATGGGGCACTTTTTATTTCAAAGTATCTTCTATTTATCGCTTATATTCCAAATAGCCTAACTGTCAATTTTCATACAATTTTTACAATTGTAAGAAGTTCAAGCGCTCCGGTCACCAACGACCACCGTGGTGTCACAGGAGAAACCATGGCCGATCGTATACAACCAACGTGGCAGTCAAAGTGTTAACCTTACACGATCGTAAGAATCTAGAGTCTAGGTGGAAGAGTAGTAAATAGCAAGAAGAAAGATACCGAGTAAACAGTCGCAACTTCTTTTCATAGTTGCAACGTGAATCCCATGGAATTGGATAATGTAAATTGATCGGAAAAATGACGAATGTTAATGTTACGCGTCAACGCAACTATCCTGTTAGCGGTTTCAACAACGCGCATGGCCATGGCTCATTAGCGCGTATATCGTCAGGCATACAGCTGGGCTGTGGTACTCCGAGGCGCGAGGACCTCTGTTTTCGTGTGTTACCTAAGGGTAGTTACAGTACAAACGGGTCGATTGAGCGGTCGACTGGCGAGAAATTTGAGTAAGTCTCTCCCTGCGGAAACGCGAGTTCGGTGGACTAGTCTGGGTCAAGGGTCGAGTGGCGGATAAAATTTTCGCATGCAAACGCAAAAATTTAATTTCGTAGATTGGTAAAACCTCGGTTCGGTAACAAATAAAGTTTGCTTAAAAATAAAGAGATCTCGTTTCAAACGAATCAACGTGCACAATGCGCGACGTCGTAATGACGTCCGATCAGCGGCTTCTTCTTTGCGACTTGTAGCGAGTTAGACAACGAGTTTCTCCACTGTATCTCGTTTATTTCACGAGTAACCCGCGTATCTCGCGAATTAGAGGCGTAGTTTAAAGTTTCGATATCCAGTGAACCACTCGTGGCCATCAGCGATGTGTTTTTGACATTTTAGATCTTGTTTACCAGATTCGCTTGTTCGGAACACTCTGTTGTCCTGTTCGCTTCGTTCGCGCAGTATCGGCCGACGGAACGGAAATTGCGAGCTGCAAGCTGCTCTTGACTTTATTTGCAAATTTATTCGAGCGGACATATTTCTAATTACGATTAACATCGCCAAGCAGGACCAACGCAATCGAATGTCACACGAATCTCGATTACGCTTGACACGTGCGATTTACGGCGTGAGAGAGGCGAAACCGTGTCGGCGGATTTGGCATGACTTGCAAATCGCCAGTGTTACACGTTCAAGTGAATAAATATTCGCGTGTTTCTTTCGTTCGTCGATGGAAAATTTTTATCAGCTCTATAACTTTGATACGTTTTACGACACGACGAACGATTTGTAGCAAACTCTTAATTCTTCTGATATAATTTGCCAAGAGTTTATAGCATCGAGTTTATAGGAGCTTGATTATCGATCGAATATACTGTCAAGGTATTTGATATTTCGAATTTACGTCTATATCGATAAGATCAGCAACACAGTAAAATGATACAGCACTTGATCTACGCGTTATTTTATATATTTTCGTTAATTGCGCCGTATAGTTTTAGAAAACTATCGTAAGAAACTAGTAGAATTATTTGCTGTTTATTATTTTACGTTTTTCTCTAATTTTAAACACCGCGGTCAAGTTGGAATAAAGTTAAATTGAAACATATCGATAAGGAATGAAATTACAGGGCACGTGTTAAAAAATAGGCGAAATAGATTTTCATGATCTTGATGGCGCAAAGCGTCAAGCGTAATACTAGCAATGTCAATACTAATATCGACACCGGCAGTAAATTGATCTTGGTGGTTTAACGCACGGACAATCAAGTGCAACCGTGCAACATGCGGATTTAATCAAATTACATTAGAAAATTACGTATGTACACGGACGATACATAGCATATTTAACCCTTTGAATTCCTATGTCGAGCGTGACTCGACATCAGTTTTTATCTCAGGAGCTCCTTTCTCGAGTCCCACTCGACATTCTTTGAGTCCCACCTTTTTTTGTGAAACGTGCGAAAGAAAGCCAGGATTGCATCCTGGAAATTGTTTCAAGATATATCATACACTTAAAAATTGCAAAATACAACAATAGTGTGAATAAAACTGGTATTTAAGTGAATTTGTTTCTACCTTCATTTATTTAAATTGTCTTCTCTTTTAGTTTAAGTAAATTTCAAACAAAACACTTAAAAGCGTTGGGAGCTGCTGATAACGAAATTGCAATAAAATTCGGAGTGCAAAGGGTTAGTATCAGAGTCATCTAAGGGAATCGAAGTACTCGATATGATTGAAACTTAAAGACAGTCTCTCGTTTGATAAAAGAAAATTTTATCGCTAACTTCTTTTCTATCAGGTAAAAGCTAATTCTCGGATTATCGAAATCCACGTTTGCGAATATTAATTTCGAGAAACGTTCTCGAAATCGAACCTCCGTTACATCTATCGTCGATTAAAATATAAACTGTGTTTATCTGAAATTGCTCGTACGTACTGCGACGTAGAATTTTATTTCAACGATGCTCGACAATTTCACTTTCAATTCTAAAAAAATGCTACGCATCGAGCGGAAACACCTGACTCGAAACGATGACGTTTCGTCAGAAAAATCGCAATGTTTCTATTTCTCTATGTTTCGTAGAACTGGCGTTTCTCGTTCGTCGTTTAATTTGTGTTTTGAACGATGTTGAGGTTGACGTTGACCGATTGAAGAACGAGTGCATGAATTTGTGATAGAAAAGTATACTGAAATAATTAAAGGTATAAGCATAAGTTTATGCTGATTCAGATCCTTACTCTGTTAGTGTTACCAGACAATGGAATGATAGGGAGCCTGTTCATAAATTTATAGCAAAAGAACATTACCAAAAAAGTTAAGCTTATAAGCTTTGGCTAGAGGTTACAGGCAACATAAATAGAAATCTGTTTATTAGTTTCTTTGTTCCTAGACTTTGCAACCCAAAACATAACGTATATTCAAGGGTACGATAATATGCACCGCTCCTTATTTAAAATATTTCTGCGTAATAGCAGTCTCCAGGTCACGGATATACATAAATAAAGATGTAGAGTTTTTCTTGAAGTTACTTCAACAGATGAAATCGCCGCTGGTGCTAGAATGATACGATAAATCGCGAGTTAATCACTTTGAACAGCAATCACGATAACAGTGGTTGATCCCTTAAGGGGGTGTCCCGAATTACAATGTCCTAAAACTAAAGAAAAGGCATAAAATAAAAAAATGTGTTTTTTAAGAAGAAAAGATAAACTTTAAGGTGCTATAACAATTATTTAAATAAACTTTCTGACGAATTTTTTTAGTCCATCGAGAAGAAAAATATATGATAATTTAATCCTTTTTTGAGACAGAAGAATCTTTAACGCCGACTGAAATCTGCAGCCCGTGAAACGGACTTAGAAATCTGTTATAATTTTTTTTGTCAACTTTAAAAAAATCTTTTTGGATTCGTTAAATATATATAAAGCCACACCTCAAAATTCAAGAACTTCGTTTCTTTCTTTCCCTTCTAAAAAAATCACAAAAACACGCTGTTTTAGAAGATTCTAATTCAGGACGCTCCCTTAAACAATCATATCGCCGAGGTACGTAAGAATTTAAAGCGAGGATCAGAGCTCGTGACAGAGCTAGTTCTGACGTTCATCTCTGCGTACGAGCGACAATTCAGGAAAACGTTGATATTAAACTAAAAGTTATCACCGTATACGCGTAACGTGTTCCTGTCGCATCTACTTCACGCTCTGCAACGCTAGACGTTCTGACGCGTCATAATCACTTAGTCGGCTAAATGTAATATCAACCGTTAGCAGAGAAACGTGAAAGCATTTCGGCGTATTTCTATGCACGAGGATTTATCGAGAAAGATATTAAAAATACATTTATCAAACTGCTTACAGCTTGAACAGCTACACACGCCTCTCTGCCTATGTCTTTACGTAGGAAATATTTTTTCTACCCAAGAGACGTACGCAGATTTTTCCAACTGACTGTATTTTCACTGTATTAAAAGCTTCTATACTACGAGACGCGTAATACTTTCTACGAAACCATTTAGTAACAAAAGCAACGAAGAAACGTTCGTCCTCTTGCACTGGCGAACAATCAAAATGCGTTTCTTCCATTTTACTGTTTTTACGAGATTCAGCGAGACCGCTGCGGATGTTAAACGACGTTCGACAAATATAGCGGAAGACCATTTATCTAAACTTGTCAGGGAACGAACAGTTTATATAACTGAAGTTCGTATAATGAAAGCTTACCAATTTTTCTCGCTACGTATCACTCTTTGCACGAAAAAAAAGGAGCTCACGTTCGGATACGTGAATTCAACCAGCAAACGTTCCGTTAATTGGGCGTTAATTAAAGTTTTGTTTCAATAAACGCATTTTTACTCTGCTTGTACTTTTCTCGATAAATCCCGTGTACGCAGCGAACGCTGAAATGCTTCCACGTTTCCATGCTAACGGTCCGTGTTACCATTTGACCGACTAATTGTCAGTGATTAATAAATTGTGATAATTGCCCGATAAAAAGCGACTGACGAGTGAATTTATGATACGATTAATCAGCTCTTCCAGATCTCTTTGAAAGCGTGTACCTAGAATGTGTCGCGAAGAGTAAGCGGTGACGAGTATACTCGTCAAACGCGGAGTACGCGTGGCTGTTATAACATAGAATCAGGTTGCAACGAAACGACTGTTTTATCTTGTAATTTTATTAATGACGGGCTTATCATTCGGCAATGATGTAACTCACACGATGATGTAACTGAGTGAGTCGCGAGACTTGTGGGAAAAGCCGTAATTACATATTCTTGAATTACGTTGTTTATAAAGGTTGAGGTGTGATGTATGGTAATGTCCCATGCAAAATGTTTTATGGAAACATCGATGGATCTCGAAGAGGAGTTTCGCGTTTTACACCTTTCGCTGAAAATGCGGATGCTAAAATAACGTTATAATCCACAGTTGCGTCCATTATACGCAGGTGAGTGGTCAGTGAGAAAAGATAAAATGTAAAGACACGATGGATCTGCTCCACTCTACGTTCCATCGAACCACGAAATATCTCAGAGCCTTTAAAGCGTGCGGAACAGAAAATTTCGTTATCGAAGCAGATGAGAATGCAACAACTAATGGTGCAAAATTACAATACTGATATAAATAAATAAATCTGTTCGTTTTTCACTTGTCTTTTCAACAGAATTCATTATCTTTTATTATCGTAAGTCACCAGCTGGAATATACGATTAATTCTAAAAATAGTGCAAAGTGATTTAAGTATTTAAAAGGCACATTTTCGAACAAACTGCTCGTAAAATTGTACGGCGACGCGTAAATCTCACGCGTTAGACGGTCGTATATTTTACGAAACGTTTTATTGCGTGTCGGAAAAATAGTTTTTAACGCGTTCGAACGCCGAACGTCTAAACGCGTCTAAAAACGAGACACAGCGGCGAACGAAGGGAAGTTTAAAATTCATAAAACCGTGTACGATAACTGCACCTTACCGTGCTGATTGCAACGTTCATCACCAACCGTCGAAGACGGTCATCCGTTTCAAGCTTGTTCGCAATACAATTCTTCTTATCGATTATCACTTTTCTTTTTTCCTAAAACTGTCCTGTTTCTTCTACCCTTTTCTTTTTTAACCCTTTAAACTTCCTTTCGTCCTTCGTCGTATACGACTTGCTCCGTTTTCACAGCCACCGGCACGTACGTACCACAGAATAGACGACTATCGTCGACGATTTTTAACAATTTCTAGAAAGAGGGAAACTTAATAAAATTCGCGATGTATCAATTTGAAGCTGGCTCACCTTATCCGCCAGCGTAGATGTTGCAGTAAATAAACCGGTGTACGAATACTTTTTGCAGCCACTGTACGTCTACATTTCTTCTCTGCCCCTGTCTTTCCCATTCGCCCGCACATTCTTTTTTCCCCCGTCACGTATCTCGCACAAACACACATGTGCACTATACGCACATACGGGGAATTACAGCACGCGAACCACACGAATCAGACTCAATTACGAATTAATAAAGAAAGTCGATGTTTCCCGCGGAGATGGTCCGTGAACTATATCTCCCGGGTATTCGGACGTGATTTCCGTTTCGAGATACGATTTGGAATGCCAAAATGAAATTAGCGTGGAGATTTACGTCCGCCAGCCGTGCGATCGATACCGACCGATTGCCTTGAAATTAGAGTCGATTGTGGGACAGATTGGAGTTTGCCACTGGCGACGGTTAGCAAACCGTGAGACGGATCGCAAAAAGGATTTCGTGCGGCGTATCCTCTGATCAATAGTCTTTCGAACTCTTCGTTAAGACGAAACACTGCTGGATAGTCGGCGGAGAGAATTTTCTTGAAATCTCCTTTGCTCCCCAGCGGGTAGACGATCGACAGATATTTTTGACTTCGACGAATTCTACGAATTCTACGAACGTCTATGAAGGCGTCTCCTAGCGAGCGATTCGTCGCAAGATGGTTGGCGGTGGATCGATTCTAAAACCCAAGTACGACGAATTTAAAAATTTCGAAAGCGAAACGTAAATGATTTCGTCCGAAGTTCCGTATGTACATACGTTTTAAACAAAACCAATTTCCATATCAACGGCTGGATCTTCCTGGCGTTTGGAAAATTAGACGGTTTCCCGAGAATTTCGTGAAACCACGTATATATTATATTCGCGAATCTTTTCGTCGAATCTGAAGAATAAATGCACGAATAGAAAAATTAGATGACAAACACGAGATAGAGAAAATAGAGGCGCCGAATACATTAAATATCTTTGCATAGATCAATTTTTATCGGGTTGCCGGAACGTTTTTATCGAAGTTTCAGTCCTTTTCTATTGCGATTATCTGTGTCGCGGAATGATCTACATAAAAATGAATTCAACAAAGGTGAACGTAGAATACGAAATTACCTTTTCCCCGACTTTCAAGCTTTCCCTGCAGCGATATAAAGATTCACGTTCTCTTCGTACATAAGATCGAATGGTAAAAGTTCTAAATAAGAAAGCCAAGCCATCTCTTTGAAATCAGAAATGGTCGATCACTTGAATCTGAATCTTAACAAATAAACATAGACGGTAGCTTCAAAGGTTATTCGATATAAAGAATCTCCGAGTTCGTCATTGAATCTACATGGAATCGCGAAAGGTTAATCGCTGTTCCACGGAGTATCTCTCTCGGCCGAAAGATTTTATCCGTATTTTATTATGCATCGCTTCTAAATTAGCCGACCTATCGAAACAAGCGAAATTCACCTATCGCGTAAACTCTCTGGAATAGGACGATGAAAAATAATTTCCAAGCCGCAGGTGGGTAACTCATTGTCGGCGCATTGAAATTCAAATTCTACGAGACACCCGTACAACACTGCACAGATCGTGGACGAATGGAACATTGGAGGAGATAGAAACGCGAAATTATCGGTAGCGGAGAAAGGAGAAACGAGGTTAAAATGGAAATATAGAAAAAAATGTATGAAAGAAGAATGAGTCTAAATATCACATGGCAGAATTGAACTCTTGAGGTAGGTTTCTCCTTTCAATAGACCAGAGGTTACGTGCAGTGCATTTAAATGAAAATTGAATTTCCCGTATACGTACTACAAAGTATAGAGTAATTTGCCCATGCGGGATATTTTAAAAATGAAATTCTCCTTCGTTCGCTTTCTATTTAGTTCATTAGTTTCGAGAATAAATAATACAGACAGGTAATTCTATTTTACTTTTCGATCGTTCCTTGCATCTTTATTTATTAAGCTGTTTATGTTGCTTGAATTTTCAATATTAAGGAAAATTATATTCCTACAATCGTGCAATCCGGAATTTCCATTAGTTTTTATTTATTTATTTGAGACGTTAAATATTTCCAATTCTGGTTTGCGCCAAAAAGGTCGGATTTAAATCGAATGGACGAGAAGATGGAAGAAGGACGAACTTTATAACGTTTAAAGCCACGTTTTATTTAATTCTATGGAATAGGTTCGCGGAATATTTTCAATTTTTCGATAAACTTAGTTTCTCGTTCGAGCAGAAACATGCACTTGCACGTTCCGTCCACGCATTTTCTGCGATACTACGATCAACGATTATCATTAATTATATCATTGTAGAGTACATAGGCTTATTATTTAATATAATGAATTATTATATACCTCAGGTGAACGCACACGCGCGTGCGTGTGCGATAGCTTTAGTCGAAAAAAAGAATTTGCTCTTATCGTTGCGTTGTTCGTCGAGTTCGAATATTTTATACCTACAGCGTCGATGATTATTCATCTGATTAGTAACATCTGGTTCTCAATACTTGGTCCTAATGATAATAGCAGTAAGCTGGCCTAATTTTTCTCTAATTTTTAAAATCGTTTTAAAATTCAACGCTGTTTAACATTTCATCCTTGGGACACTCTCAGTACGTATGTATAAATACTGTGCACGTGTGTATGTATTTTTTATCGTAATTTAGAGTATCTTCCACCTCAATTTCCAAATAGTTTCTTCTAAATTCATTTTTATGAAACAATACTGACATGCAAGAAGGATACATTAAACAGTCTTCGACTGTTACTTCCCTGTCGATTATTCCACATCACTTGGAAATATTATTTGAAACTTTTATATTTACATTGTGAATATACGAATATTCATATTTTTACGACCACGCTAAAGTGTTAGAACTCGGACAGATATATGTTGTACTTCTTAAATATCCTAACAAGTACTATACTTTGGATGTCCTATATATCGTTGCATATTCTGTGCATTTTATAAATCTTTAGATTCTATTATTCGCTTCTTTTATCTTCCGAATCTTTAAACGTTTCCCACACCAACGTACAAAACTTTATGATCCGCTTATATCTCGTATACGCGTCACAATCTGATTATTTCGCACAGAACATGAAACCGGTATACCTGGTCGTTAAAACATTACCAAATTAATAATGAAACGAACGAATAGAATAATCGATGATATTCGTCACATCGTTATTGCTACTTCAACCAACAACCAATCTCGTTCTTTCTGCTCGAGTAAGAAGTCTCGTTAAAAAAAACCAGTTCCTTTTATATAAAAAGAAAAAAAAGTTCCGACCTTACGATATTATTAATTCTATGCTAATTGAACGTAGTTATCTTCGAAGAAATTGGCTTGCGCGCTCCTTATGCATAAATGCAGCATTTCCACGTAAACTGATTCGTTGTTTGCTAGGTCGCGATTTAGCGAGCCATCGAGAGTCAAAAAGCAATTTCGTTTCCCTTCTTTGACTCTCGTTCCAATCGGACCGAAACTACGCTCGTTACATCGACGGAAATAAATACGAAAGATTTCGCGAATCGGACGAAACGACGCTGGGAACAACGGAAAAGTTCCTCGAAACGTTTATCCGTGGCCGTTTCTCGTGCGAGCAATTCCAATCGATGCTCGGGATAAGCGTGGCCCGTATTCCATTTCGCTGGATGTTCACCGGTGCCACTGAAACTTTCTCCCGCTTTCAACTTCTTCTCTACGCTAGTTAACGAAGCGCGACAATCGTTGCAGGGTATCTCTCCCACGCGTTTACGTCGGATCGCCTACCGCATGATCCGATATCGCGCCTTTTTTTGTTTACCATTACGCGGCTTCAACTACGACCTTTCCGCGAGAACACGCATTTCAATGCTAGCGGCTGCGACAAAAGCCGCACGAAGCGCGGCGAATTAAAAGCGCGCCAGAGTAACGCGGAGAACATTGTTCGTAGTTTACGTTAAAAATCGATTCGGAAAGGAATTTTACCGTTGCGAGAACGGTGCACGTAAATGGTAGAGATAGGAACAAATGGATAATAGATTTTTTCTTTTTTTTTTTTTCTTTCTCGTAACGCGAGCGATAATATTTAACTTTATCCGGTAAATAGGATACCCGCTCGTTCGATTGTTTTACGATCGAGCCCCTATGACTTCAAAAGCCTGCACACGAGGCTACAACAATTTTGTTTGATTCCCTTCGCTTCGCTTTCTCCTATAAGTGGAAATAAAGCTTGCTTTAACTCGAATCGTCTACACGTCCGGATACGTTATTTTAGCTCTGTAACTCGAGTTTAGAACACGATCTAACCCAGACTTCTACATGGCCAAGTTTACCTGTGCGAGTACAACTTCCATATCGCCGTTACTCTAACAAGTTGCTCTCTGCAACTCTAACTTTTCCAGCTATACGTTACGAGCCGTCAGGAACCAATCTTTCTTTCTATTGTTGGCATTGTCTGGAATAACCATAAAGATATAGAGATACAGAGTACGAGAGTCGTATGTTACCGTGTAAGTGGATGCGATATGAGAATGGAAAGAGAACCGCCGTGTTAGACGGATAAAGGCGCCTTTTGTCCTTGTTCAACGCTAATCTTACCAAGCTCGGTGAAACGACATAGAAAATTTTATTTCAAATCGCGCATTTGCCCTTATTTCTTTCGTTCGTCTAACTTTAGGCGCATTCTTATATTATTCGATTAATCGATTTCTCAATTTTTGTTAATGCGAGGATTTACATAAAATTGGATGAACAAAAAAAAAAAAAAATAACGACGAATGTACAATTTTAAATGAAACTTTAAACGAAACTTTCAAACTCGTCATTTGCTTTGTCAGATTTGGTAAGAGTTAGTGTTAATCAGGCACGATCGTTGATCTGTGTTACACACATACGTATGTAGCGGCAGTCGACAACAAAACTTTCCAACGGTTTCGTCGGTTCAACTAAAATATCGAAACGTAACTGTCGATAGGCCTAACGAGTCATCGATATCCCTACGACCCCTCCACCGAATATTTGGAAGAAGGCGTACGTGGCAACGGTCGCGAACGCCTACCGAACGCGTGCGTAGTGGGAATAGATATTGAGGGGCGATAAAAAGGAACGAATCGGATAAAGAAAACAGTTGAGTTGTAAGCGAGAAGTGAGAATCGTCAGTTGGAACGAGAGTTGTACGTAAAGAGTCGAAAGCGAGAATTGTTAATAAATATACTGTTAAACACCGCCGAGTATTTCTTTGGGATCCTACACGTCCTACAACAAATAACCTCACGTATTTACCGCACGGAATGTGCGCGCGTTATTAGACGAACGCATTATATATATATTTCGCATTTTCAGTCTTCGTCGTTGTCGCTCGTTATCGTTTTAGAAGTTGCATGGTCCCAGAGCATTTGGTCGCAGTCGCAGTCTCGGTCGCAAGACTGCGAGCTCGTTAGCGACTGACTTATGGAACTCTGAGCAAAGAATCGCGAGAACTGCGAGCGAATGGCGAAGAATGGATGTACAGTTTTAGGTCTGAATTTAGATCCCGAACGATCGGAACCACACTGAGACAGGCCTCTGTCTCTCTTTGTATATCTACGCAAATATACGCAAGACGAAAAACGTAAGACGACGCAAATCCCAACTTCTTCGAAGGTCAACGCCAGAGGCATATCGATGGAAGCTAAAGGTTTTTCGTCATTGCGCCAGTCATTTCCACCGTGTTTCTACGAACACCTGTCAAATTGACGGGCAAAGGAAAACGCGTATCTTCTTTCCAAACGACCAATCTAATTTAAAATAATTCGGTTGTGCTGGTTGTAAAAAGCAAGGGGTTTGTATGGAATAAAATGTTTTAGCCATCGAAGAGGCGATGATCGAAATATTCTTAAAAGACTTAATTTATTTATACGATATGAAGCTGTTAGTTGTTGCGACCTCTTTGAGAAGCGTGTTAAAATGCGTCGCGAAAAGTAAGCGACGACGAGTATACTCGTGAAACGCGGAGTATGCGTGGCTGTTATAACACAGAATTAATATTCTGCGGATGCTCTGACAAGCATATAGCCTGAATTGCCACGTATTTTTCGAACGATTGAAAAGATTCAGACGGTCCTTTCGTTCCGATTTACATTTCTATTCGATATACGTTTATCGAATTATACAGGTACGATTTTTTATTCCGCAACATTTTTCCATCTTTCAGAACCTCTCAGGCTTTTCGGCGGGAAACTTTTCAATATGATTTTTTACGTCGACCAAAGAGTTAAAAATCCGAACGAACTTTCCGAGCAGCGTTTAACACGTGTAATATTTTATTTAAAATCAACAAGCATATTTAAAGACACTTCCAGTAACGTTTTTTCAGCGTGATATGCTTGAAAACATAAATGAAAACATATACTTGAAATTTCCTCAATGGAAAGGTACTAAGCAAAGCTTATGAACTTTATTAAATTCCTTAAAAATCGGAACGAACTTTCCGACCAATCGACATTATATCTAATACATCGATAACGATTTCGTATTATTCAAGCATGCGACGTGAAAACACTTTCATAACGTTTTGTTTACAGCATCCATTGCTTTTTTTTACTGTTTCATTTAACAGTAGTTAACATTTTTATAGGATACCGCGTCAAGTACGTAAGACGCGTTTCCGGTTCTGAAAGCGTTAAGTTGTAACGAGATGACTGTTTTATTTCTCAATTTCATTACCGCAGCTTACCGCAATTACTAAACTGCAATTTAAATAGCAATTTGTAACTACTTTTCACGCATGACGAGTATACTCGTCGTAACGTAAAACATTACCATTTCTTCGTGACGAGTATACTCGTAAAGAGCAGTTAACGGGTTAACCCTCACCCGTCCCTCGTGTCAAATTCGATCTTCGGTAAAAGATTACACATCGAGGATGTAAAAGAGATTGCAACGATTTGTCTGAAAGTTTGTGACCTGCACGTGTGAACGAAATCCGATATCTCCAAAAAGAAGAACCGAATTTAAATGCGTGCGAACGACAAAGATGAAAATTAATTGTTTATCGTTTCGCGTAGTCGATGTTCTACTATTCTGTCAATTTGACATATTTGAAACGAGAGACGCATTAAGTTGCAAAAATGCGGGACTGACAGGGGTTGATCTTTTGCATCTACGTCGAATCAAACGAATTCCAAGAGGAAGCTTAAAATACCAACGCTTCCTGAAAAGGTGAACGCAATTGAACCTTCGTACTCCTTCGAATTTCCGCTTGTCGAACCTCA